>JAJTUV010003338.1:0-63901 GCA_021653895.1 Mastomys natalensis | reverse complement strand
GGGCACTGCAAAAGAAAATGGGAGGAATAACATTCAGATGCTCTGGCTTTAGTGTGTACATATTAAGCTACTAAAAAGCAAAAATTAAATGTCTGAAGATGTACCTCAGTGGTTTAGCACATTTGCTAGCAACGTGAGGCTCCGAAATATAAATGAGAAGAAAGGAAGGAAGGAAGGAGGGGAGGGATATAAAAGAGGAGGGGGGAAAAGAAAGAGTTCATTTGCTGTAAAGTTAGAAAAAAAAAAAAAAACGCCTTAAATTTGCAGTTTCTCAATCCGTGAAGATTTAAGTACTCTAAGTACAGTAATTTTCATGGATTTATTTCAGTGGTTAGTTAGAAGACATACTTTTCCTTCACACTACAGGGTCTTTATTAAATTGAGCTTCTACTTGGGCACACTAGGCCCCAAAGTTTCCAGGGCCTGGACCATCACTTGATCAGGATTAACAAGTTCTGTGCATGGGTTTTATGTGAGCCAGAAGTGTCACGAGCATGAGCAAGGGTAGAGGAATTGAGAGGTATTCTGACCCTGCAGCTGCACAAACCTGGCTTAGCTGGATTCCAACATCTGGATTGCCCCCTCAGTCTAGGCTGTTCATTGTTCTGCCTTCTCTGATGCTGCCCAGTCTATGGGGTCCTATGTGGGTGCCTGGGAGTCCTCTACTGTGAGTCAGTTTCCCATTCCCATCCCATGAGCAATTCTGCAAGGCTTTACATCCAAGAGTAGTGCCTGCCTACCATGTGATAGTTGTGGGGCTCAACCATAATAAAAGTAAGTTCCTTCTATCAGATAACAGTACAGAACAAATTCTATCGATCTAGAATGGGAACCAAAACATCATCATAACTCACAGACATTTGCAGAGTTATCATCGTCGTCATCGTCATCGTCGTCATCGTCATCATCGTCGTCGTGGTCATCATCATCATCGTCGTCATCGTTGTTGTCCTCATCTTCCTCCTCCTCCTCCTTGCTCTCCTCTTCAGTCAAGTACTCCAAGAAGTCAAAATCCTCACAGAAGTCCTCATCGAAGTTGGACTCAAATCCGTCATCTTCTACGTAGTCATGCAATTCATGGTCATTTACCTCATCTTCCTGCTGCAGATTTTCATTGGTGCACGGAGGCTTCTGCGACACGGCAAGGTCATCCACCTCTTGCCCTTCTTCTTTTCTCCAAGTGTTTTGCAAGACTAATTGGTATGTCATGAAGCCTAGAAATCCTACAAAGATAAGCCATTCAAGAGACAACACAACTACTAGGAGGTATTCTTCCCTTAGGTTCAAGTCTCCATCACTAATAGCTCCACTGCACGAGTCATCTTCGGCCGAGTCTTGATTGCCAGAGTAGGCCATATCACAAGGAACACAGTCGGCTGGTGGTGCAGCAGGGGTTGTGCTAAGTTGCACTAAAGCTGAAGCCAACAGCAGTGGCGGCAGGTCACGGAAAAGCAACACCGTTTTCCCGCCCAGCGCTGGGGATTGTGGGGCACCGTGTTGGCCCAGGGTATGCTGGGAAGGGCAGATGGGGGTGGGGGTCAGCTCATGTCTAAAAGGAAGTTTTCTGGGCAACAGAGTCTGCACAGGGAGTCAAAAAGAACTTCGGAGACTACGCCCTCACCTGGAGGTGGAGAAGATGAGAAAATCACCGGAAGTGTTGTGATAGTTGGCGGAAACTGGAAGTTACCAAAGGCGGGCTCAAGAGCTCTAAGCTCATTGGTTGAAAAATAGTTGCCGGGCAGTGGTGGCACACACCTTTAGTCCCAGCACTTGGGAGGCAGAGGCAGGCAAATTTCTGAGTCAGCTGCCAGCCTGGTCTACAGAGTGAGTTCCAGGACAACCCACGCTATACAGAGAAACCCTGTCTCGAAAAACAAGAAAAGAGAAAAAAAAAAAGAAAGAAAGAAAGAAAAATAGTCATGTGCAAGCCACACAATCAATGAGTGACCAATATTCTCAGGCTGTGGTTAAGTTCCTTGGAAGGCTGCATGGTCGTTTGATTCTCTAGTTGAAGTGAATATGCTGTAAAGTGACTCAATATGGGACTAGCTTGCTTTCCCCCAAGTCCCCTAGGGACAGCTTGAAGTAGGAGGGATATAGATGAGAAAACATAATACAATACTAGCAATCCCCAAACGTCACAACCGAAAGAGAATGGCCATTTGCATGTGTTAACAGTATGGCTCAGCAAAACTCATGACGCTGAATATGATGGTCTGCTACCCAAAAAGCACCAGAGCTGCCCTAAGGGATTTGTCGTCCAGTCTCGTCCTTCACCTCCACCAGTTTTGCCACACAAGCCACATAGAGTAGGGTTGTAATAATGGTAGGGGGACACAGAAGAAGAGATCCACAGGTCAAGGGTTTGCAGAAGGCGCGAAGGGAGGGGGGGTGACAAAAGTCTGTACAGAAGTAGTCTCCAGAGGATTGTAACAGAAAGGCTTGTCATCATTGCAGTGTGCGCGTATGCTATTTTTTTTACTTTGGTCAGAAGGAGCTCCATTCAAGGGGTTCAGTTTCAAATAAGAGCACCCAAAAAAGCCAAAGTCAAATTATAATTATGGACTATTTTGTTCCCAGGACACAAATGGCCTTAGATTTGAGAGTTTGTTTTTACATTGCTGTTGTCGGAGGATAAATAGCTATTCTTCTGTCTAAAAAAATGTACTCTCACCTTACATAAAAGGATAAAAGTTATATACATCTTAATGAGGTACTATGTGTAGAATGATAGACATATGTTATATAATAATTCAGTTATGATAAACATGTCTAGTTCTTTAAGACTTTCTCATTTGTTTTTAGTGAAACCTTAAATATACTTGATTTTTAAATAGGCGGTATATTGCTGTTATCTATAGTTACCCTCCAGTGCAGCAACACAAGAGACTTTTTGATCTCCCTGACATCCATTGATCATTATTAGTTAGTAATAGATGACAAAAAAGAATGCATTTTCCTAGTTTACATTGTCAATAATCACCCCTTTTGTGCTCTCTGATCTCTTCATTTTCTTTGTTCCTTTCCTCTCTGAAGTGAAAACTTAAGGATTCTTCACTAATTGGTCTGCTTTACATTGCAGTAGTTGAGCTGCATTTGTCAGGACATCATAGAGAGAAACACACCCAAAAACTTCTGGTGGTGTGCTGCAGTTTCTTGCTGCTTCCTTGGACTCAGGCTGATGGACAGAGTGATGTCAGCTGAGACAGATGCAGATGCTGGAGCTGAGGTAAGACACTGCTGAGGTAAAAACCATGGAGGACACGTGATGTTTGGAGGGAGTATAAATAGGACTTGGCAGACAGTGATAGAGCCTGAGTTAGGCTTGCTTATAGAGCTAGCTGTGCAACAGTTGTTGTTCTAACATCTTCATTGATCTTAGCTTCCCTGAGAGAGACACAGCAGAGAACTTCTCCTGGAGTTCCTCTGGATCCCCCCTGCTGACTTGTGCTGAGCCTGAAGCCTGGCTGTCTCTTCTAGGTAGTACCACCTCTGCTGATTTGTGTTTGCTATCTTGACTCTACCAAACTGGACTGCTAGTATATCCATGAAGTGTTTGCAAATGGATTGAGCTGCTGCTGACTCCCGTGAACTGAACTGCTAATTTCCTGACCATACAGATAGGATTTGCTCTAAAGAACATTTCTTAAAGGTCCATTTACCACATATCCTTTCTTTTCCGCTACCTCTGGTGGGTTAGAAGGGAGGTTAAAGCATTTAAAAACCATCATTAAAAGCAGACCTTAAAAAACTTAAAGTTACATCTCTCTGCTTTCATGGTGCAAACTGTGTGCTTGTGCGTGTGTGTGTGTGTGTGTACACAGGAAAAGTCCCAACCACTCATATACTTAGCACAAATATATTTCCAATATGTCAAAAAAAAATATTTCTTCTTCATTTTCTCTCATTATCCTCTGCTGCTTTCTTCAGTTTGGTTCCCTACCACCCTCCAAATAGCCCTCCTCTACTTTCATGACTTATTAATATTATATTGTAATTAAGATTCTGCCTATGAGAGAAACATATGACTGACTTTTGAGACAATCTTAATTTCCTAATGTGATTATCTCACTTCACCCATTTCCCAGCTAAAGATCTAATTTTGTTTTTTTTTTATGGCTGAATCTTCAGTGTGTGTGTGTGTGTGTGTGTGTGTGTGTGGTATGTGTATCTCACATTTTTATTCGCCTATTTTTAGACTTCAAGGTATATCTTGCTTTTGTGAAAATTGCCACAATAACTATGGATGTGCTGTTAGTTACCTCTGTTGTATAATGATTTGTGTTCCTTTGGGAGCATAGAACCAGAAGCATAGACAGGTAAGACTTGCAAAGATATTTTTCTAGTTTGTGTAGGAATTTCCTCAATTATTTCCATAGTGACTATTCTAATTTACATGACCATTAGCTATGTGTAAGGGTACCATCCACCTAATCTCCACACAGTCTAGTACATATGGGGTTTGTTGTTTGTTTCTTGATAGTGTACGTTCTGACTGGGATGAGGAAGAAATTTTTGATTTTCATATCCAAGATGAAAAACAATGATAAACATTTTCACATATTTTAGGCAGTATTCTTTTATTTAGAATCTTCCACAGCTAAGATCCATTTTACCCACAGATAGAGAAAAATCTTAGTTTAGGCTTGAAAAAATTTAAACCCTGTTATTTAGTTTTATTGCCTATTTGTATGACTAGAATATTCAGTACCATTTCAAACAGAACTGGTGAAAGGAGGAATTCTTGTTAATTCATGGGTTACATTAGAATTGGTTTTATAATTTTCAGTTATGTGTGTGCTGGGGTATGTGTACCTACCCAGAAAGGCTAGAGACTTTGGATCCCTGAAGGCCTTGAGTTAGAGGTGGTTGTGAAGCACATGGTGTTGATGTTTTAATTTTTAGTCCTTAAAAAAAGGACAAGTTGAATAAGTAAAGAAGTAGGTATGATCTGGGAGGAGTTGGGGAGGGAAAAGAATATAATCAAAATATATTGTACCAAAAAAAGAACTAAATAGAAGAAAGGAAGCTTTTAACACTCAGTAGCATGGTACCTGTGAGTTAATCATGAATGGGTGCAAGGCTGTGAGTTCTCTTCATTCTTAGTTTGCATATTTCTTTTGCTTGATAATGTCCAGTTTCTTTCTGTATCAATGGAGATGGCTATGTGGTGATTTAGCTTTCATTTTCCTGATCTATTTATTTATTTTGATTTATTGAGACAGCATCTCACCTGGCTGTCCTGGAACTTACTATGTAGATCAAGCTGGCCTCAAACTCAGAAACCCATTGGAGTCTTGTCTCCTGAGTGCTGAAATTAAAGGTATGAAAACACCACACCCTGCCTTTTCTTCTTCTTTTAGTGATGTGGTTTACTGTTCATTTTTTTAACAATGAACCATCTTTGTATTTCTGTGATAAATTCTTTTGACTCAGATACAAATCCTGTTTTTATTCTACTGGGTTATACTTGCTGGTAAATATGCTTTGATTCTTATATCTACATTTATGGAGCATTGCTTTCTTTTTCTGATGCCTTTACCTGGCCCCAGTGTCAGAGTAACTCTGGTTTCCTAGACTGAATTAGAATGTGTTTCATACTTTTTTTCTTATTAAAGAATTTGGGAAATACTGGTGTCAATTCTTCCTTACATTTTTGGTCCAACACTGAAGTGATAATTTGATTACCTATTTGGGGCCTCCAATTATTAGTGTCTGTGTTTCATTTTATTTATTACTCAGTGTTTTTAATATTTTTTGCCTCCCAATATTTTACCTAAATGTTCTCATTTGCTGTCATGCAATTATTCGTACTACTTTCTTAGGGTCCTTCTCCATTTGTAAAATGTGCCACAGTGGTCCTCATTTATGACTGTGGAGATTTCTTTTTTAAAATTTATTCCCTTTGCTCCTCTCTCTCTTTTTTCTTGATTGTTGTAGCTCAAAATGTTTGCAGGGTTTCTGGGACAACCTTCAGATCCAGGAGTCCAAAACAACTCCACTCGATTATCCATCTTGTATGAAAGGTAAAGGGATTATTAGTGGTGAAATCAGACTGACATGAGTTTTGTTTCAATTTACATTTTGTCAGCTTACATTAACATATTTTCACATTATCACTAATATTTCATTCCTTGGATAAATTAATATCGTGTGTGTGTGTGTGTGTGCGCGCGCACGCATGTGTGTGTACACATTACATTCAGAGGCCAGAACTATGCCTTGGATATTGTTCCTTTGAAGTCATATATGTTGATTTTTGAGACATGATCTCTCGGTGGCCTGAACTTACTGATTAGGTTAGTTGCCTGTCTGCAAGCTTCAGGGCTCATCTTGTCTCTGCCTCCTCAGTGCTGTAATTACAAATACACATACCCATAAGGCTTTTTGTGGGGCCTCTCTGGACAGATCTGAGGTTGGCATACTTGTGTACTTTATTCACTGAGCCATCTCCTTAGCCCAAATTCCACTTTTTAAAAAAAAATTTTTGAGATTATAATATGCACTGGCTAGGTACATGTCAATTTGACCCACACTAGAGTCATCAGAGAGGGAGGAGGAACCCTCAATTGAGAAAATGTCTCAAAATATTGGGCTGTAGGCAAACCTGTAGGATATTTTCTTAATATGTAATTGATCGGGGAGGGCCCAGCCTATCATGGATGGTGTCATCCCTGGGCTGCTGGTCTTGGGTTCTATCAGAAAGCAGGCTGATCGAGCCAGCAAATAGTACTCCTCCATGGCTTCTGTATCAGCTCCTTCCTCCAGGTCCCTGCCCTGCATGAACTCCTGCTGTTGCTAATATGGAACTGTGAGTGAAATAAACCCTTTCCTCCCTGTCTTAGGGTTTCTACGGCTGCAATTGAAACACCACGACCAAAAAGCAAGCTGGGGAGGAAAGAATTTATTTGGCTTGTACTTCCATAAAGCTGTTTGTCATTCAAGGAAGTCAGGGCAGGAACTCAAACATGGCAGGAACCTGGAGGCAGGAGCTGATGCAGAGGCCATGCAAGGGTGCTTCTTAGTGGCTTGCTCAGCCTGCTTTCTTATAGAAACCAAGACCACTAGCCCAGGGATGGCACCAACTATAATGGGCTGGACTCCTGTAAAAAATCAAGCTTAAATCAAATACCTTCTTACTTCAAGAGAGAAGAATCAAGGCACAGTTGTCAATGAAATAAAAGCAAAAGCAAACTCCAACTGTATAAACAATACAATATCTAATGTCTGGGATCCACTCACGATCTTTTGGGTTCCCTCAAGAGGCTTGGGGTCACTTGCACTGCATATACTCTGCAGCACACAAAGCTTGTCTTCTAGGCTCCAGCTGGCTCCACTCAACTGCTGCTGTCCTTGTTGGTCATCTCACGGCACTGAAGTCACACTGCTGGAGTCCTTTGCTACAAATGGCCTTGCCCTCTCACCAATGGAGTCTCATAGGTTCTCTTCATTGTGCCAAACCTCAATTTCTCTGCCTGACCCCTTCAATACTGCCCCTTCACCAATGGCCTGCCATAATGCCAAGCTTCAGCTGCTTCCCATGACCACTTCATGACTTCAAAACCAGGCATGGCACCACCCACAATGGGCTGGGCCCTTCCCCATCAATCACTAATTAAGAAAATGCCTACAGCCAGATTTCTTTTCTTCTTCTTTATTTTGACCATAGTCTCTCCTCTCTCCCATCTTCTCAGCCCATCCCCACCTCCATGCTCCCCCAGATCCACTGCTTCTCTGTTTTCTTTCATAAAAGGAGCAGGACTCCCAGAGATATCAACTGAACTGGGATGGCAATAACAAGGTGCAATAAGACTATGCATAGGTTTCCACAGCCAGAATATGGAGGTATTTTCTTGTTTGGAGAATTCCCTCAAGGGAGGCATTTCCTCATTTCAGAAAGCTCTAGTTTGTGTGTCAGGGTGACATAAGACTAGGCAGCAGCTCTGTAAGTTTACTTTTGGTCATGGTGTTTCATCACAGCAATGGTAATCATAAGTAGAACAACTTGGTAACAGGACTGTGGGGTATGACTGTGACAAATCTGACCATTTTATTTTGCAGAGGATTGTGGAAAGGCTTTGGAGCTTTGTGCAAGACAAGCGACTGAGTGTTCAACGTTTGGTGATTTGAAAGACAAGACTGTTGAGGGCATTGCAGAAGATGGAGGCATGGCTTGTGAAGTGTCAGAAAGGGCAGAGTGCTATTTTGAATTAAGGTTCTGGTTCTGGTTAGCTGGCACTGAAGTATCAGCTGTGGGTGATAAAAGACCAGAATGATATAGTGAAGTCTTTGCTTTGCTGAGAATACTTCATGCTGTTCAGTTAGAGCTAAGAAATTAGGAGTAATTAAGAAGAGACCAGCATCACTGAGGTGAAATCTTTTGGGAAGTGATTCCTGGGAATCAGCACACAGGAGCTGGGCTCCAGAAGCAACCGAGTTTGTACCTCTAGCTGGCAGCTGAACTTCGTAATGTTTAAGATTCACCCAGGTGGTACTGATTTTGAAGACATAAAGGGGTCATGGAGAGCAGCTGAGGCTTGGTACTGTGAGAGGCCAAAAAAGGGCCATTGTTAAAAATGCAGCCTCAGTCCAACAAGCAGCTGAAAGAGTCAGATGCAGATACTGGCACCCAACCAATGGACAGAAACTGCTGACCCCTGTGGTTGAATTAAGGAAAAACTGGAAGAAGCTGAGGAGGAGGGCAACCCTGTAGGGGACCAGCAGTCTCAATTAACCTGGACCCCTGAGATCTCTCAGACACTGGACCACCAACCAGGCAGTCAGTATTCACCAGCTGGCATGAGGCCCCCAACACATATACAGCAGAGGACTGCCGGGTCTGGGTTCAGTCAGAGAAGATGCACCTAAACCCTTAAGAGACTTAAGGCCCCAGGTAGTGGGGAGGCCTGGCATGGGGGGGTGGGTGGGATGGGGACATCCTCTTGGATGCAACGGGGAGGAGGTATGGGATGGGGAGTGATGGGGGGAGACCAGAAGTGGATGAAGTCTGGAATGTAAAAAACAGGATTATAGAATTGAAAAAATGCAATGAAGTCTCAATGGCAGTTGAAGGCCCAGGACTGAAGGGATCATTCAGAGAATTTGAGCTTGGCACCAGGAACAGCACCTATGAGAAGCTATTGATGAAAGTGCAACCCAGTTGCGCAGAAGGCTCCAGCATGTTGAAGATGCTAATACCATGAACAGCAGTAGCGGTGCAGTGGAGGCTGCCTGGGCCTGCAAGACATCTGCAGAAAATACAGCTGGAGAAGTGACCTAAGACCTTGAGTGAATCCCCAGACGTTGGACATTGAATTATTGCTTTGTTTAGATTGTGACTATACCCTGGTTCTTCCCTCTTGAAGTGAAAAGGCATTTAATTTAATTTAGAATTTTACAGGAGCCCATAGCTAAAAGGGTTTGAACTTTTAAATGAGATTTTGGATTTTTAAATAGATTGGACATTATAAAGAGACTAAAATTTTAATGTGTTTGAATTTGTAATGACTGTGGGACTTTCAAATCTATTTATGGTTTATATTCCTATATTAATATTAACTTAGCATCTTGGGGATAGATGAGAAAGGAAAGGTTCTAATTGAAAAGTGGTGTGTTTTTATGTCAAGTTGACAAGGGGCTGTCTGTTGTACTGGCTAGTTTTATGTCAACTTGACACAAGCTAGAGTCATCAGACAGGAGGGAGTCTCAATCAAGAAGATTCCTCCAAAAAACTGGTTTATAGACAAACCTGTAAGGCATTTTCTTAATTAGCAATGATTGACAGAGGAGAGCATTTTCTTAATTAGCAAGTCAGTAGTAGTAAGAGACACCACTCCATGGCCTCTAAATAAGTTCCCGACTCTAGATTCGTTCCCTGTCTGAGTTCCTGTCCTGCCTACCTCTGATGTTTAACAGTGATATAGAAGTGGAAGCCAAATAAACCCTCGCCTCTCCATGTTGCTTTGGTCTTGGTGTTTCATCACAGCGATAGTATCCTTCATAAGCAATAGTATAATTACATCTTTCTCTTCCCTTTCTTCCTTCCAACCCACATTCTCCCCCTCCCCATTCTACTTCAAATTCATCATCTTTTTTTCCCACTGTTATTTTACACACACAACACACACACACACACACACACACACACACACACAACAATATATATATATTTTTTTTTTTCCAGGGCTGACTATTTGCCACTGAACAACCAGTTAGTGTCCTTTTCCCTGGGGAATACCACCTCCCACTCACAACTTTCCTCTTTTGCCTATACTTTGTTGTATAGGGCTGAGACCTCATGGTCGTTTCCCCATCTACTTTGGCATGCTTATCAGTGTCATCTTTACTCATCTCACTTTGGGTGGTCATGTTGATGAGACTTTGTATGTGCAGCTTCTGATGATACTAGAAGACACAGTCTCACAGCAAACTCCCTGATGCTCTGTCTTTATAGTCCTTCTGCCCACTCTTCTGAAGTGTTCTTTGATCCTGCATTGTGGGGGTATTTTGTATCCATTGTAGATGTATCCTTTGGGACCGAAAGCCACAACTCTGCATATTGACTGGTTTAAGCTTTCCTGTCTCCTCTCTAAGACATCCTTTCTATGTATGTGGTCATGCTTGGGTTTCATCCTATATGTCTCTGGCTCAACTCATTTTTTGTTTGTTCTAGTGTGTTCTGTATAGTAGTAATAGTTAGTGTAAAGTTCAGATTAGTACACAGAGCAATGGCTTTCACCTAAGGCTCCTCATATTTATTTATTTATCTACTTATTTATTTAGCTTGCTTGTGAGACAGTGTCTGTAGTTCAGCCTGGCCTGGAACCTTTTCAGACTTTTTCCTGGAATTATAGGTGTCACAAACAATCCGAGTTGTCTTTATTCTTTTTGTTTTCCTCTCTTGCCCTTCTGTCTGGATATCAATGGCTCAACCTTTGTACTGGTGGTTTTATGCCAACTTAACACAAGCTAGAGTCATCAAAGGTGGTGGAGCTTCAATTGAGAAAGTGCCTCCATAAAATCAGGCTATAGGCAAGCCTTTAGGGCATACTCTTAATTAGTGATTAATGGGGGAGGGCCTACCCCATTGTGGAGGGGTCTCCCCTGGACTAGTGGTTCTGGGTTCTATAAGAAAGCAGGCTGAGCAAGCCATGAGACACGAGCCAGTAACCAGCATCTCTCCATGGCCTTCATACCAGCTCTTACCTCCAGGTTCCTGCCCTGTTTGAGTTCCTGATAAACAGTGATATAGAAGTTTAAGTCTAATTTTCCTCCCCACATTTTTGATCATGCTGTTTCATCACAGCAATAGTAACCCTTTGACAACCTTCAAATTCACAATTCTCTCTTACTAAGTCAAATATTCTACCGAGCTGCAATAGGCATGTTTTCATTTTTGTTACTGTGCCTTTTCAATTCCAGAAGATCTGTTTTCCTTCTCTGTCTTTATTGAAACAGGTTCCTTTTATGTAGTCCTTGATGGGCTCCAAATCTGGTCTCCCTGCCTAAGGTCTTCAAGTAATGAAGCAACTGATGGATTTCATCACACCCATAGTATTTTGCTTGTTTTTATGAATGTATTTGTTTTATTGTCATTTCTTAAATTATGTCCCCTTCTTGGTACTGTTCATTTGGAGAGAGATTTTTCTCACATTTAACACATCTTCTTTCAGTGCTTTGAACATTTGTAAAATAGTTGATTCAAATGCTTTGGTGATCCAGTGTCTGGCGTGAGCAGGAGCACTTCCTGTTCTTTTTATTGTGAGTCATACTTATTTTGGGGCTATTTGTGCTTGCTGTGGTTTTGTTTTTGTTAAACTTTTAAATAATGCAACAGTAGACATAAACTTGTTAAACTTTTAAATAATGCAATAGTAGACATAAGCTTCCTTTGGATCCATTGTTCTGGTTTACGCTCCTGTCTTTCGCTTATGTTTAGCTTACTAAAATGATTTCCTTTAATACTGTCTCATTGTCTGTGCCATTGAAGTCTCTTCTGCAATACTGGCCAGCTAATAATTGGAAGCATTTTGTTCAATGTTCTCTACCAATAAATATGCCAGCTTTTACCAGGTGCTTGCTCTGTGAGTATATCTTGGACTGTTTTCTGTGATCAGTCAGGCAGTTTTCAGCCCTTAGTTTCTTTTCATGCAGAACACTGGTACCAGCTCTAAGCTAAAGCTTAGGCCTTTCTCGAGGACTTCTTAGACACACACACTTATGCACACATGACCTTCAAAGTCTCATTTATTTTGGAACTCTTCAAGGCATCCTGTAGAAGTCCCCCCCACCACCACCAAGTCTCTCCATTTAAATTTGTGTATGTGCGAGCATATGTGTGTGTGTGTGTGTGTGTGTGTGTGTGTGTGTGTGCAACTTCTACTTAACTTTAAGTGGTATCTCCATCTCTCTAAGTTGCAACATTAACAGATGTTGCCAAATGTGTTCTTATGGTTTTTGTTTCCTCTAGACACCCCAGGAAAAGGTAACTTCACACAGCATCCACTCTAAAGAAGACCAAATGATGCTATACTGAAGTAAACAAATAAGAATACTGCATAAAGTTATCAGGCATGTGAAATAATGATTAGTATCTGGGGATAAGGTGATGTTGGATTTTGATTTAGTTGTTTTTCTTCTCCACATTTCCATTGCTCCAGGCTACATGCTCCTCAGGTCACATAATTGATCTAGGTACAAGGGATCATAACGCAGTAAATTACAATGCAATGCAGCTCACTGTCCATGCGATTTGCTGCTGGTCTTCAACAAATGTTGTTTGGATGTGTTTTGGATGTTGTTGCTCTGCAGTCCTAGAAGAAGTTCCTCCACCCATTCCTTCACGGCCAGTGAGCATATTTTTTTTAGGTGTACCATTTCCACCTGGATTTATTTACTTCCCATCCGCCAACTGTCTACTTTGTTTCATTGATTTCACGATTATGTTGTCACGTTGATAAGTGTTTCTGATGGGCATGTCCATTAAATTATAATGAAATACTCCTCTAAGTTCACTTGAAAGCAATTTGTAATGAATCTCATTATTGCCTGTATAGGCTTGACGTTATTTGTATTGTTACTGTTCAACAGGCAAAATCTCTATTTCTCCTTAGACACTCTTAGTTACATATTTTAATCATAAATGTATTATCATAAAATTTTAAGTTACAAGACAAATTAAAAGATATTTTGCTTTCCTCAGTGTGGGGTACATACAATAATTATTTGAAAGCTTGGCATATCCATCCCGTTCCCATGATGCAGCAGCATTCCTTAGGTTGAGATGGTAATCAGGATCATTTTGTCCCAAGGGCATGTAGACTCCTTTCTGTGACTGATGATCCTCTACTATGAAGAAATTGAAGTCACTGGGTAGTAACTGCAGCTTCAAGTTTAGTATAAACTAGCACCTATCGCTTAATGGAAACACTCCTTCCTAGGACCCAGAGCATCTAATATCCAAGGCCAAAAGTTTCAGGCATGTGACAAAGATGTTCTGTGAGTGTGTTATAGAGACTGGAAGTAAAGGGAATCACTGAAAGCAAGTCTCCAACGAATGGATGGGCTTGGCACCACCTAAAATTTGGCTCAACTGTCAAGCCTCTGACATCATACAAATATCAAGGTTATTTAATAAAATTTTCACAGAACAGAAGGGTGGCTTCCCAAACTGATCTGAAAAGCAACCCCAAAGAGTGAAGGAAGGAAACTGATGTTGGTGTTTACTGTATCAGGGACATGGTGACAGTTCTAATGTGTGGTCAGGAAATCACATGGCTTAAATGTCCCACTAATATTCAAGGAGAAATTCTCAGAGATTTCTCCTTTATTTTTCTGGTGATGGGACTAAACCCAGGGGTCTTACACTTGATAGGTTAATAGTCTATCACTGAGCAAAAAAATCCTTAAATTCTGAGAGTTCTTATCCCCTTGACCAGAGATGGTGTGGAGGGAGAAAAGGAGACTGAAGAGCTTGCAGAAACAAAGTAACAACAGCAAAGTGAAATCAGAATCATTTCTGTGGATGCCAACAAGATTTCACTGCTCTGCTCCACATCTGTGTACATTACAGTTTTAAGACCCAACATCAAATGGCAATTTTGAGTTAATCTATCTCTATTCCTGAAAAATGTTGAGAATGTTGCCCCTCAAATATGATGTTCCACCTGGCTTGTAGAATGAAGCTGAAAACAAATAAGATGTTAGTGAATTCTATAGTTGGGTGATAAATGTCCCCCAAAAGCTCATATGCTGAAATCTAGCATCACACCTGTGATGGTTTGTGTATGCTCAGCCCAGGGAGTGGCACTATTAGAAGGTGTGGCCTTGTTGGAGTAGGTGTGTAACCATGGGCATGGACTTTAAAGACCCTCATCCTAGCTGCCTGGAAGTCAGTATTCTGCTAGAAAGATGTAGAACTCTAAGTTCGTCTTGCACCATACCTGCCTGGATGCTGCCATGTTCTCACCTTGATGATAATGGACTGAACCTCTGAACCTGTAAGCCAGCCCCAATTAAATGTTGTCCTTATAAGAGTTGCCTTGGTCATGGTGTCTGTTCACAGCAGTAAAACCCTAAGTAAAACAACATCCTGCAAGGTGGTAGGACCTCTAAGTGATAAGACCTTATAGGAGGTTTTCAGATCATTGGGGATATTCCCCCTTCTTGAAGGAGAGATGGGTGGGTCTCCAGCTCCCTTACCTTGTTCTCTTCCACTTCCCAGTGATGAGATGGGTTGTTTGGCATTGTCACATGTTCCCACCACTGTGATGCATTTCCACAACTGTGAGAAAACACCTCTAAAAACTGTGTCAAAAGACACATTTTCCCTATTTAAGTTGATTGTCTCTGATGCTTTATAGTAGTGAAAATTTAACTAAAGTAGTGGATATACATATGATCCCCTGTTGAAGCCGAGAGTTTCAGAGACCAGTCTGTTACTCACCTCACCCTGTTCAAGTCAGTTTAGAATAATTTGCTGGTCTTGCAATAACTAATGTCATCTCACTGGTCACAGTAGCTAAAGTTTATGATAGATTTCCTAACCACTGTTTCTGGGAAGATAGACAGAGAAATCAGGGGTATAGAATCATTTCCTGCCTAGACCAGCCCAAGGATTACAAGAATGGCATCACTTTAGTCTCAAAGAGTAATAGACAAGCTAAAATAGACCCATTTCAGCAACAGAAAGATGCTTTGTGGCCCACACACTAGCATATAGCACAAACGAACACTAGGTTACCCCACGGGCATACTTACATTGAGTAGATGCAGCATTGATAGCATAGGTAACTCTCACAGCTGTTGAATTTTGTGGATTCATAGTAGTCACACACAAACAAGTTTATACTGGACCACATGTTGATGCATGAGCTATCCAAATTTGCTAGCCCTGGCCATGGGAAATTTTTGTTTCTGTTTTGCATAAGTATTGATGAGAAACCTCCTGTGGGTCAGTTGGTGACTGATGCCACCTGACTCAGATAGACTATGGGGATAGTTGGCAAGCTGTGGTACTGGGCCTGTGGAGCTATATAGCACTAATTCCCCTCCAGTTCCTATCCTCTAGGGGTCTAAGGAGCGGCACTACTTAAGTTGTCCTGTCACTAAGTGGTTAAGTTATTGTTTTCCCCCCATGACTGTGTAACATGTCACCCCTAATCCAGTCACTAATAGTCCATCTATTTGCTCATCCACTCCTGTACCCAAACCCTTTAAAAATGCATCATGGATTTTGTAGGATATTGTACAGTGATTAGGCCACCAGAGGAGTTATCCAGGCTTTACAAATTCTATGAACTGATCATTCTCCTTGTGGCCTGTAATGTACACTGAGATCAAGTAACAGCAGAAGCAATGCCTTGGAGTCACCCCCGTTGTATTATATAATTAAGATAAGCATTATGGAAAAAAAAAGAAAAGGTTTCAATATTGAATCACTAATTTCCAAATCAGGTCTCCATATTCTCTGACCCTTCTGCCCTCAGTCTACCATTCAAAGCAGAATATCTACCTTGCAGCCTCATATAACACCTATAAAGTATGAAAATTATGTCCATTTCCGTTATGACAATATGTTTGCCTGGGTAACTTTTATAATCCAGAATAGCATTTCATTCAATCTGTTAATAAGACCAACATTCTGAACCTGAAAAGGAGCATGAAGTGCACATTGAGTGCCATGCCCTCCCTTGGTCTCCTTCAGCACGAACAAGTGGGCAGTGGATGAGGAGTCACAAACAGTAGGAATCAGACTTGTGTTAACCTGGACTAGGTTCCAATGCCTGATGCCAAAAAGGGCCACAAGATGGCAGCAGCGAACAAAGCAGAACTTTGTTAAGCGTGGAAAGGGTTCAAAATGTTGTCACTGACAAATAAGATAAGTGGAATTCTTTAGAGGTTGCGTTAGTGAACATCCCTCTAGCTGTGACCAAATATCAATGAGAAACACCTTATGGATGTAGAGACTGATTCGGTCTCATAGTTGAGGTGACGAACTTCTTCAGGTTAGGTGTGGAGGCTTACAGTGGTGGCAGTAGGAACGGAGGCATCTTGCTCACATCTGAGTGGGTCAGGGAGCTGAGACAAGGCAGGAAATGATTTTAGGCTAAAAATCTCAAAGACTTCCATCAATGATCCACTTCCTCCACGGAGGTTCTTTCTCCAAAAGATTCTACAACAAATAGCACAGCCAGCTTAGGAACGAACAAATGTTCAAACCCCCAAACCTATGGGAAACATTTCATAGCAAAGGCATAGCATAATCAAAGGATTATAATGCAAAGTTACTTGCCTAGGCTGGTAATGAATCCAGGTAATATATCTTTCCCCAGACGTTTCTAGGCTCAGGAGGCTGCATTGTTTGATTTAGACTCTTCTGAGACTAGACAAATTGCCATGGACATTCACACCAATCGTATGAATGCCCTGCTAACTTCTTTCTGGAGAAAACAGAAGTGAGCTAGGAGTCTAGTAGTTACCTTTACTATAACCTCCCCACCATCACTACTCTAGAAGAGGCTCTTCACAAATAGGAGAATCCTCCCAGCCTGGTTTTTATGAGTACTCACAGTATATGCATGTAAAACAGCAATAGCAAATGAACATCAAACAGAACGTATA
The DNA here is from genome assembly GCA_021653895.1 of Mastomys natalensis. Taxonomy (NCBI): domain Eukaryota; kingdom Metazoa; phylum Chordata; class Mammalia; order Rodentia; family Muridae; genus Mastomys; species Mastomys natalensis. The sequence goes on along the minus strand of JAJTUV010003338.1, from coordinate 46,780 downwards.
ACATCAGTAGAGCAATGCAGCACTTTGAAAGATGGCTCAGAAATGATCACTATTAATCCTGGTCCCTCTTTTACTACATTTCCAAATCAAGTAGTTGTTGCCTGTCAAGAAAACATTATATAATCCAGTTTTTAAAATCACTGTCATCCAAGTAAACAAAATAGATTTCATCTTATACTTTTATGATCTGTGTATGATGTATGGCCTCTGGGCCCACCCCCAGGGACAGAGAGGTCTTTAGAATCACACGAAGTGAAAGTATAAGGGATTAAGGTCAAACGGTATGGTTGTTGAAGAAAAAATTTATCCCTTGGTAGCAGTTGGTGTCTTTGTTTGTCTAAAAAGAGATTGGCCTCCAAGGAGGAGTCTGGCTCCACAGAGATACTTTCTGTTGCACCTGGACAAACAGTTGCCTGTTCAACTCTTGTCTAGAAATTGGTTCAGTGTTCAGTGCATTAATCTCTTCATTAATAACTCTTATTTTGGTTATGTGGTGGCTGGAGTTGATTTGAGGGTGTGTGGGTGTTCATGTATATGTGTTTGTGTGTGAGGGAGAGAGACAGAGAAAGAGAGAGAGAGAGAGAGAGAGAGAGAGAGAGAGAGAGAGAGAGAGAGAGAGAGAGAGAGAGAGAGACTCTAGCTCAAGTTGTTCTGGAATTCACTGTGTAGATCATGTTGGCTTCTAACTTGCAGCAATCCTCCTGCCTCAGCCTCCAGAGTACTAGAATTACAATTGGGAGCCATCATGTCAGCCTTGAAATCTTCACTGTATAGCCAAACGCACATTGACTCATGACTGGGTCCTACTCTAGGGCATCTATGTTTATGCTCATCATAATCAGACTACTGTATTTTGCTCCACATCATTTTGATTTTTTTAGGCAGACTCATTTACAACCCAATCTGACCTCGAACTTAACAGTCTTTTTGCCTTTCCCTTCAGCATCTTGTGCATTAAGATTACAAATGTGCATCACCACACCTAGCTCAGCTATTATGTTTTGAGCAACTTCCTTTGTATTCATCCTAAGTTGGCTGCAATTTCATTGAAACAGCAATTCAACACAGCAGGCAGTGTTTGGATTGTTTTTCATATATCATGAGGTCTTGCGTGAGAGAGCCCATTCACCATCTAGCAGTGTGGCAATTCTTGTTCTAGTTCTAGATGGACTGACTGGATCTCTACCTGCCTCCCACTTTTTGAAGGCCCTGGCTCCCTATTATAGAAAGGTTCCTAGTTGTAGAGAAGAAACCATTTGGACACCTTAATGAAATAAGACCTCTCACTACTAGGTGACTAGTCATCAACACACTTCAGTTTAAAGGAAAACCCACTTACCTTCCTCTTATTCCACTAGACAGATGAATGCATTCCTTCTTCACATCAACGAATTGATCTCAGTGTTGTCTTTTCTCTTCCACAGAGGCATTGCCTATATTAGTAGTTTGCTATGTCAATCCATATAGAAACCTAATAGGAGGGCATGAAATATGAATATGAAGAAAACGAATAAGTAATTCTGCACACCAATTTGCCATTCTCCACAGGTGGCGAACGAAGACAAGATTTAGTGAGTGAGTCAGTACAAAAAAGTTGATTACTAACAACACAGCAAACAGCCGCAGTACAAGACTGGGAGTTCCAGTTCACCTGTCCCTGAATTCCACTGCATGACACTTCAGGAGCAGATGGCAGCTACAGATACTGGGTTTCGCCACAGCTGAGCAACTTGGGCTACAAATTCAGTGCCTTTATATAGCAAGTAGTTAACCAGCCAATCATTCTCCCGCAGGGAGGGAATGTTGGTACAGCAGTTCTGCTGTGGTGTCTTGTCAGTAATTTTCCCTTCTCCCCAGTTCCCATCTAGAGCCTTAGGATCCACTGCCACATATGTTTCCTGGGTCTATGCCAGCATATCTGATCTGCGTTTCAACTTCCTTTGTGTGTGTGTGTGTGTGTGTGTGTGTGTGTGTGTGTATTTTTTTCTGAGAGCAGGGACTTTACTTCCCTGCTCTTCTTGTAACAAGAGCTGCTCTGACAAGTTGGTATGAGAGGCAATGAGAGCATGGACCTTGAATGTGTCATCATGTAAGCATCCTGGGTTTGTAATGCACATGCAAGGTCTCCACATAGGAAACTTGCTGTCTTCAAGCAAGCTACAAAGGCAGAGATAGGAAGGCTATTTTTGCTGATTTGGATGCATAAGTGGAATGTAATAGTTCAATACCTCAAATTCTCCCTTGCAAATCTTTACATCCAAGTGATCCAAGCACATGTCTTGAGGCCCCTGATTTTGAGGTAGGAAAGTTCTAGTCATGCTTCCAATTCCATTTTGAATCTTCCTCCTGACCCTGCTTTCCAGTGCAGTCTTCCTCTTTTGTGGTAATCTCTTTAGACACGGCTGTAAAAGCTCTCTAGATTTTGCAAGAGTCTTTGGCTAATCCCAGACTGGTTTTTTTGTGTCTTTGTTTACATTTGTGCTTTTAGATTTACTGAATCATAACCTAAATTATAAATTTTCAATGTGGTGAATTTTACACAATGTGTAATATCCATGTGACAGTAATGACAAATGGCATATGGTCACATCCCACAATCACTTCTCCTTCTTGTTTCAAGCTATTGAACTTTCCAAGAATTAACACTAATCTGACATATCTTACTATGTATTACTTTTGCCTATTTTCTAGCTTTATGTAAAGTGTGACCTATAATGTATAGTCTCTTGTGAATGTCTTAATTAACACACTTCATAAAATTTATATATCTTGATGATTTTCTGTTTTCTTTCCTATATGATATTTCATTGAGCAACTCTCGTACACTTTATTCAATCATTCTACTGTTTATGTGGGAAACTTCAAGTTTTTGAGCTATTATGAATAATGATACAATAAACACATATACATTGATTCTGATGTGCTTCTGCTGAATCATTTCCTAGGAGTGAAATTGCTGCTTCATAGGTTATGAAAAAATTATACACATATAGTCACCATATGTATGCATATTATATATATATAGTATATGTATATTATAGTATATATAGTATATAGCAGTGTAGGCTGATTCTGGCTTCTTGGTGCCTTTACAAAGAAATGTTTTCAGGAGTTTTCATTTTAGCTATTAAGATGTAATGGTGAATATAGTACAATATAGCTTTAATTTCTATTTTCCCAATACTTACAAATAGTAAAAGTGAAAACCCTTTCACTTCCTCATTATTTATTTGTACTATCATTTATTTTCAGATTGGCTTGTTGCCAATTTTGCATGGAATTTTATATTTTTCTTTTATGGATATGTAGAAATTTGTTTATACATTTGTATAAAAAATTATTGGATAGGCATATTCAAATTCATAATTCTGTTTTCTTAATACAAAGAGTTCTTAAGTTTTAATTCTGTTACTTTTTATTGTTGGTGTTCTTTTTATCCCGTGTGTCCTGTTAAAGAAAATGTTGCCTTCTACAACGTCAGTAAAACATTCCTTATTGGAGGTAGAAGGTCATGCTTGCTTGTGGAGGCCAGAGGACAATCTCAGCTGTCATTCTTCATGCACTGTCAACCACCTTTTTTGGACACAAGAACCTCTCTCTGGTCTGGAACTTACCAAGTAAGCTGGACTAACTGTACATTGAACCCTAGACATCCACCTGTCTCTCTGTCCCCTACTGGAATTACAAGTATGTGCCACCAAGCCTAGATTTTGTATGTGGGTTCTGTGGATCAAACTCTGGTCCTTGTAAGCATTTAACCAACTGAGATACTTCCTCAGGCCTCCTCAGGTCTCCTCTTGATTTTAAAATTCTGATATATATACCTCACAGCCCTTTCTGAGTTTTAGTAGTTGAGCATTCTTCCCTCAGTATAGTATCACTTTTATCATGAATATGTTAACCATGTCTATGTATACTTGTGCACTTTATGTACTTTCTGAGCAATTAATATATGCATACCATTTTAATAATCTCTACAGTCCTCCATCAGTTTATCTTTAGCATACATTAATTGTACAAAGTAATGTATTGAGTAATATATTTTATTATGACATTTCAATACATGAGTAGACTGTATTTTGATCCTATTATTTCTTACACATTCCCAATAGTAGTTCCTAATATTGGTCCTCTTTGTTTCTCCTAAATTCTACATATGAGAGAAAAACATGTGGTACTTGTATTTATGAGATTGGCTTATTTCAATAAGTATGATACTATCTACTTTCCTGCTGATGATATAATTTTATGTTTTATAGTTGAGTAAAAGCATTCTCTCTCTCTCATCTCTCTCTCTCTCTCTCTCTCTCTCTCTCTCTCTCTCTCTCTCTCTCTGTATGTGTGTGTGTGTGTAGGGAGGTATGTGTGTGCTCACGTGAGAGAAATTATCCTTATTTAGTTTTTAACAGGCACATGGGAAAATTGCCACATTAAACATGGTTATGCAGGTATTTCTATTACATGCTGCTTTTGATTTCTTTAGGTGTATATTCAGGAATGACATAGCTAAATTATATGTAGTTTCACTTTAAGTCTCTTAAGAACCACCATGTTGATTGAAATAGTAGCTGCAATAATTTACATTCCCCCCCAACAAAGTGTAAGAGCTCCTTTTTCCTGTTTCTTCACCAGCATTTGTAGGATTTTTTTTGTCTGTTTGTTTCATTTTGTTTTCTTCCTGATGGACATTCTGATCGCATTGAAATGGACTCCTTATATAGTTTTGATTTCAGTGTCCCTGATGCCTATGGATGTTGAACTTTTTTTCATGTTTTTTTTTTTCAGTCATTTAGAAAATTTCCATTTAATTTATTTCACCCATTGGAGTATTGGGTTTGTGATGCATAGTTTTCACATTGAGGCCTTGAAACAGGGCAAGCATAAGAACTGCCCTCAAGCCCTCCTGGCAGATAAGCTCATGGACCACCAGACCAAAAGTCCACTTGCATCAGAGTGTGAGTGGAGGCACTACACCAAAGTGTGAATGGAGGTGGGAAATGCCTCAGCTTTCTATATTCTCAATCAAAGCATCTCCATGGCAAGTGGAGGAAGGAGGGGACATGGACACTATATGATACTGTGTGTCCTCACCATGCTAATCTCTGTCTTGGTGTCCTATTCATATTCACACACAGCTGGTCTAGCTCCTCTTGCCAGAGGACACAGGACCATATTTCTCATAGTGTATGGTTCGAAATTCCCACCACATTGTCCCATGACCCTGGGTCTAGGTTCAAGTTGTAACTAGTTTCCAGGACCCATATTTTTTTTAAGGAGGGCACTTGCTTACACTGTGGAGATATACATATGTAAGAGCTTCTGCTCACCATAGATGAAAAAGTTTGAATGTTTTACAGCCTCTTTTAAGATGTTTCTCAGGACTGAAGCATGGCTCAGAGGTTAAGAGTACTGACTGCTCTTCCAGAGTCCTGAGTTCAATTCCCAGCAACCACATGGGGGCTTACAACCATCTGTAATGAATTCTGATGACCTCTTCTGGTGTGTCTGAAGACAGTGACAGTATATTTACATATGTAAAATAAATAAATCTTTAAAAAATTGTTTCTCCACTGTGGAACCAATGGCAAAGTAGAAGGTATAAGGTATGAGATATGATCTTGTTATACAAATCATAGTATGTATATCTTAAACTATATTTCTGATTTGAATTTAATCTTTAGGACAGTTTGTGGGAGCAGAAGCCTTTGCAATAGTAAGTCTTCCTCGTTTTGTGAATGGTCTTTCCCTCAGTCTTAGTAGCTGAGGTATGCATAATAAACATAGGAAATGGCAAGATCACAGAGAAAAGTATCATGGAAGATATTGCACATCTTCCATAGTACATTATCCAGAGTATCTGGTACACAATAAAATCACTAGCCACACACAGCACAAAAACTGTGATCCATAATTAAGAAAATTAGAAGCCAGTAGAAATTAATGAAGGATGACACTGGTGTTGGAATCTGCCCTAATAGTAAGAAGAAATGAGCCTCATCAAGTTAATGCTGCCAGAATACTATATCGAGAATGTTTTTCCAAGGAATATAGGCATTAAGATTCAATTGGTATGGGGCTATATTTCAGTGGTAGAACATTTGTCTGGCATGTGTAAGGTTCTAGGCTTGATTCCAAGCACTACAAAAAAGTCTAAAGGACCTAATACATTTCAGTGATCAAAATCCCAAAGATTGTTCTCCTGTCATGTGTAACTAAAACAATAATTTTGGAAGTGAGCTGAGCAAAAAGATAACACAATGCAAATCTGATAATAATTCAAGCTATAGAACTACCAAATGGTATGCTAGAGCTGTGGAGTTGGGACAAACTTATCCAGCTGTTAAACAATACATTTAGGGTATGTTCCCATGTCTAAATTCTATGATATCAAATGGATAGATTGAAATCAGACACAATAATTAGCAATTACTAATTTTGATGAAAAATATCCAGCTTCTGAGCCTCCCTTCCTGACAGACATTGGAGATAAAAGGTAGTTAACATACAGCAGACCAGAATGACTACATGGCTGGACCAGGTGGCTACATGGAATGAAAGATTTATATGTGCAAATCCTTCTGGCATCATTACTGAGCTGTTATTTGACTAATGTAGAATAGTGTTAAAGTTGTTCAATAATTTGTCCTAAGTTTAAAAGATGATATAATTATCATGATAAATCAGTTAGAACACTTCTATCAGTTTAACATATTACTTTGTGTTCCCCATTCTCCCTTTCCTAGCCCAAGAAATCAACAGTCTATTTTCTGTCTCAATGAACTTCCTTTCCCTCGGTGAAAGACATATGGAATCATGAATATGTAGCCTCTTGTGTCTGTCTTCTTGTATTGTACATATTTTTAAATTTTTATTTATGTTTATATGTATTATTAGTGTTAATCTGAACATATATCTGTGCATCATGTGCTTGCAGTTCCATATGGAGGCCAGAAGGTGGTGTTAGATCACCTGAGACTGGAATCACAAATAGTTGTGAGTCAATATATGGATGCTAGGAATTGAACTCTGGCCCTTGAGAAGAACAGTCAGTGCTCTTAGCCACTGAGCTATCTCTCCAGCCCCACTGTATATATTTTTAAAATTTATCTATATCATAGTATAAATTTGTATTTTTATTGTTAAATAACATCCTATTTGTGGATTAATGATATTTTATTTACTCATTCATCAGTTTGCATTTGAGAGGTTTCCAGCTTGGAGACATTATAAATGATACTTTTCTATTTTTGTTACAGTATAAGTTTACATGTGAACAAATTTTTATTTCTGTGTGAGGTGTCTTGCCAGGAGTTGAATTTCTGGGTCACAGAGTAGCTTGATTCTTTGTTCCATGAGAAACAGTCAGAGTTTGTAATGTGTCCCTATAATTTTATAATCGTATCTGAAATGCACGAAACTCATTTTCCTATATATACTCAGTGGCACTTCTTGGTGTCTGTCTTATTTTAGCCATTGTGGTAGATGTGAAGTGGTAACTGGCTGTTGAATTATTTCCCTAACATCTGATGCTAGACTGCTTTTCATGTTGCTTCTAGCCATTTGTATATCTTCTTTGAAGAAATCTCTATTCCAAACTTTTATCCTTCCTTATCCATTATGATATCAGTCCTTTCATTGTTGTGTTTTAAGAGTTATGTTCAGGATATGAACCCCAAGTTATATGCATAGTTGACAAACATTTTTCCTATTTTGTGAGTTGTTCTTTTACTCTTTTCATAGAGAAAAATGATATTTTCCTTAATTTTGATGAAATTCATATTTCTTTGATTCCCAGGGATATACAGCATCATTTTAAATGGTTATTGTCCATTTTATTTCTATCTTTCCTATTTTTTGAAAATTGTGCAATTCATTTGACCATCTGCTGATTGGCAGTTTTATTTGCTTGGAATTTAATTTCAGCCATTCCCTGTAAATTCTGGATATTAGTCTATTGCCCAATGTGTAGCTACTTAAGATTTTTTCCCCCACTCTGTGTGCTCTGTGCTCTGTGGATAGTTTTTTGTTTTGTTTTGTTTTGTTTGCTATGCAGAAACTTCGATTTCCATGTAGTCCTATGTTAATATTTGGGGTTAGTACCTGTGCTGTTTTTAGTCTATTTTAAAGTTCTTGCTAGTCTGAAGAGATGTATCAGTGGTTAGTGCTCTTGCAGAGAATCAAATACAGTTTCTAGCATGCACATGGTGGTTGACAACCATCTGTAACTCCAGTTCTGGGGATCCAATGCCCTCTTCTGACCCCTGTGGGCACTAAGCACACATGTGGTGCACATATACACATGCAAGCAAAAACTCACATGTCAAATACAATGAATAAATCTAATTTAAAATTTGAAGAAAAAATAAAGATAAAACATTCTTGCCTGTTCCAATATCTTGAAGGATATGCTCTAAGGTTTTTAAATATCTAACTTTTAGTGTTTCAAGTTATAAATTAAGGCATGTGATCCATTTTGGATTGGTTTTTACATGGTGAAAGATAAGAATCTATTTTCATTTGGCTTCCAGTGGAAATCTAGTTTTACATGCACCATTTGTTGACTAGGCTATCTTTTGTTCAATGTGTATTTTTGCCTCCTTTGTCAAAGTTAAATGGTGTGACTTTATCATTTTATGTCCACAGTGCAGTATTCTATTTTTTTTTTCTTTTTGGTTTTTCGAGACAGGGTTTTCTGTGTAGCCCTTGGCTGTCCTGGAACTCACTCTGTAGACCAGGCTGGCCTTGAACTCAGAAATCCACCTGCCTCTGCCTCCCAAGTGCTGGGATTAAAGGCATGTGCCACCACTGCCCGGCTACAGTGCTGTATTCTATTTCATTGGCCTACACATTTATTTTTATGCTGATACCATGCTGTATAACTATAGCTCTATATTATAATTGGAGACTAGGCACTGTAATTAAAACCACTTTGAGAAACCACCTTAACCCAATCAGAATTCTTATCACCTGGCAACAAATGTTGGGGAGGATATGGATAGAAAGGCACTCTTATTGACTGTTGGTGGGGTACAAATTAGTGCAGCCATTATAGAGATAAATTTTTATATTTCTCAAAAACTTAAAATAGAACTACCATATGATTTAACTAGTTTACTCCTGGCCATTATGCCCAAAGAATACATACTTTACTGTAGGGATACTCGGACTCACATCCTTATTGCTTCTTTCTTCACTAGAGCAAAGAAAAAGAATCAACAAATGAATGGATAATGACATATTGGGATAAATGTACTTGCAATGCTTATTAAGTGAAGTCACATACTCTCAGAAAAAAAGACTGCATCTTCTCCCTCTAGCAATAATATACATGAACAAATGAGCATATGGGAACAGTATAATGTACAGAAAAGACAACAACTCCTCTCATGTCCCCTAATGCCCTCTCAAATTCATGACTTCTTCTGTTAACTGTTATTGGTACAGGCATATGCATGTATGTATGCTTTACCTATTGAGCTGGTTTAGCTTTTCTCTCATGTACATGTGTTTAGGGCTGACCACTTGGAATTGAATGACCTCTCAGGAGGCTTATCATTGTAGAAAACTGGAAATGCTTTTGATGTCATAGCTAAGAAATCTTCACTTAAAATATATATTCATTGAAAAGTTCTTATGCTTTTAGCTAATATGTTCTTTCATAAATTTAATTTGGAGTAAATTGTATATACTGTAAGATACGATTCTAATTTTTCACATAAATATCCAAATAATGCTAATATCATTTTTGAAAAGATGGTTCTTTCCCATATTGAGTTGTCTTGGTGTGATAATCAACAGTTTTGTGGTAATAAATTTTTAGAGTCAAGAAAGTTTTTCGGTGTCCCTATTTTGTGATGTGGTTTCCTTCTTTTCTTTTGTTCTTTCATTTTTTTTTTTTAATGAGAAGTTGGTTGGTCTTTCAAATGCTCTTTTTTGATCTACTGAGACGGTAAAGTTTCTTTTTTTTTTTTTTATTATATTAACAGAGTATGTTAGTTGATTGATATCCAGAGGTTAAAGCTTGTATTCTTGGAATAAAAAGGTTGTAATATGTCTAATTCTTTTTCTATGTTGCTAGATTTGATTGGGTAGCATATTTTGGAACTGTTTTTGTCTATGATCATAAAAATATTTTAATTTGTAGTTTTCCTTTTGGGAGGTGTCTTTGTTGTGGTAGCAATTAATCCTGACCTCACACAGGAGTTGAAATTGCTTCCTTCATTTTGGATTTTACAAATATTTTTTATTTTGAATATAGTGTTTTTATTAATTCCTTGAGAATTTCATACACTGTATTTTGCTCATATTCATCCTCAACTCTTCCCCTCCTCCCTCCTCAAGAAGCAGCCAGCTGTCTGTCCATAGCTCCTCAGTTATAGGTGGAGGCTCATGAGCCCCTTCCCCACTCCATGTTATAACGTTGACTGACTTGCTCTTATACATGTCTTGGTAAATATATTCTTATAAGACAAGCTTTTGTAAAATGCAAATTGAAACTGAATAACAAAGATTATCGGTAATTGTATCTTACCACAGTCTCCAAGAAGGAAGCCAGAGACACTCGTGGCTATGAGCTTGTTAAAGCAATTTTTTTTCTTTCTATTTCCCACTCAACTGCAAGACAGCATGAATACTAAAGGATGCTGCTGAGACACCCAGTCAATCAATTGTGGCTCCATCCTTACAAAATAGATTAATCCTTGACCATCCTGGGAGCAGAAAGGCCAGCTGTGAGATTCATTCTCTTTTGAAATCTGAATAACCGGAGGACAGTCAGTGTATGATTCTATATCATCATATGGGTCAATTTAACAGGGAGGGTTTTTATAAAGCCTTTTATTTTATTTTATTTTATTTTTTATTCCATATTTTATTTAGTTACATTTCAGATGCTATCCCCCTTCCCAATTCCCCCCACCTGTTAATCCCCTATCCCCTTCCTCTTCCTCCTCTTTTGCAGTAAAATACCGTTTAAATTACATGCAAGTATTAAGGTCAGTTGAGGAACTAGCAAATCCTTCATTTTGGATTTACAAATATTTTTTTAAAATATTCTTTTTTAAAATATTAGCACATACCAGCTATTAAGAGCTAAGCTGTCTTTATAGATATTTTTAAATCATTAATTCAGTTTCTCACTTTTATTATAAGGGTTTTTCTCCAGATTTTCTGTTTCTTACCAAGTTATATTTAGAACTTAATTGCTAGAAAATTTCCCAAGTCATATAACTTGTCATTTGTTTTTAGAAAATTCTCTTTTACTGTGGAAATACCCCATTCTTATTCATGATAGGGCTCCTTTGAATCTTCACTTTTGGTCTTTTTTCATGGTCAGTATAGCAAATGGATTTTCAGTTTTGTTAAATTTTCCAATCAGGTTTACACTCACTAATCATTACCCTTGTTTTTTATTATCTATTTCATTTATTCACTCTAATATTTATTTCCTTTCTTATGTTTGTTTAATATTTAGTTGCTTTTTTCTAGTCTGTTAATTTCATTTATAACCATCATAATAAATATAAAACAAAAGCTTAAACATTACAAACATGAGTTAATTTTGAATAGCCGAAATAGTTATTCAAAATATTAAATATTCAAAATATTTTTCAGTGAGGAAGTATGGGTACATTGTACAAAAGCATATAATGACCACCATTATTAGACCACCATTAACTGACCATTCACAAGTACTAGACTAAGAATAATTTTAAAAAATAGACAATGCCTCATATTAATAAAGTTGTAAAGAGGCTGGTGAGATGGCTCAGCAGTTAAGAACACTGACTGCTTTTCCAGAGGTCATGAGTTCAAATCCCAGCAACCACGGTGGCTCACAACCATCTGTAATGAGATCTGATGCCCTCTTATGGGTATCTGAAGACAGCTATAGTGTACTTACATATAACAAATAAATAAAAACCTTTGGGCCAGAGCAAGCAGGGGCAAAGTGAGAGGGAGAAAGGAAGGGGGAAAAAGAGAAAGATTTCACTGTATATATTCATTGTGCATGGTGCTGTATTAAAATGTAAAAGAAAAATAAAAAAATAAAGATATAAAGAAAATGCCAGCCTCACACTGTGTAGACGAGACTGCAGAACTTGGAAAACTCTTTGAGAGGCCCTCAAAAAAAGTTACATATTGAACTATCCTCAACCTCAAAATAAACTACTCAACATATTCTGGAGTGATAATCATATTTTCACATGAAAATATGTGAAGGAATGAAATATAAGCATTTTAAATTTAAGTCCCAAATTGGAAACATCACAAATATCCACAACTGATAAATGGATGATAGTCATAGGTCTTATAAATAGGCAGCCTCAGTGGACAGTACCAACTTAGATAATGACAAGTGAATGATAGGCAGAGCCATAGTGACCTGTCCCCTGAACCTTCACCCAGCTGATACCCTGTTCTGAATGGTATCCGTACTCCCCCTGAACACCTATGCTCTGGTGCCATTCCCTTCCCCACATCCTGCCTTTTGTGTCTATAACCTCTGTGTAAATAAGTAAATTACGATGTGATTTAAATAACTAACTAAATAAAATTTTTAAAAAATTATAATTAATACATACAATGGAATACTGGTATGCAGTGCAAAAGAATAAAGGACTGGTGCATGTTACAACATAGGGGAACTGGAGGGGAAAAGCATGGTAAGTGAACAAAGCAATTTATAAAAATACCAAATATTTTATACTGAAATATATGTAAAGCATTCAAAGGAAACAAATTCATAAAGATAGAGAATTGATTACTATAAGGCTAGAGGTGGCTGTAGAGGGGGACATCCACAAATATTTGATCTAGACTAAAAATAGTTGTAGAGTCTTAGGGTACAGCTCAGTGGCAGAGCTCTTGTCTAGTATGTAATGAAAAACCCGGTAAAAATGAAATGATAATAAAGGAAATCTTCTCAAATTACGTGATTGTATCTACACAATGTTGCACTTATACTAAATTCCTAAAGTAGTTATATACTTTAAAGTAGCTGATTGTAGAATATGTATCTATGTCTTTACAAACAAAATAGAGTGCCAGGCACAGTGGAATGGGCCTGTAATCCTAGAACTTGTGAAGCAGAGAAAGGTAGGTAGATCAGGAGTTCAAGCTTTGGCTACACCACAAGTGTGATGCCATCCTGGATAGAAGAGCTCCATGTTCCAAAAAGAATAACAACTATGTGAGATATAAAAGAAAGAGATAGGATAGGCTTCAGAGACTAGCTGAGAAATGGGTAATTGTGATCCCACAAGGCATAAAAAGGCTATCAAAAACAAATTTTTCTGTTATTTTGAAAGCTCTGACCAAAGTAACATAAGGAGAAGGGGAAGGGACTTATTTTGTCTCGTATTTCAATGTTACAGCCCATCATGGTAGTGGAGTCCAACCAGCAATAGTCAGCCATATTTTATCTGCAGCAAGGGAGCAGAGAATGATGAAGGCTTATATTCAGCTAGTGTTCTTCTTTTACAGTACAGACTCCCAGCTCTGGGGATAATACCACAAATAGTACATAAGTCTTCCTACCTCAGCTCAACTAATTTAGGCAACCCTCAGCCCATATTCCAGGTGACTTTAGATCCTATAAAGTTGACCAGTAAGAGCAACTTTCACAGTGACTAAAATCACTATTGAAAATAATAGGAAAATAGTCTAACAAAAGATATCCAATCATGGAGCCATCATATGCTGCAAAAATTAAGCAGAAGGCATACAATACAGAGGTACATTATAATTGCCCAGATATTAAAAGCAAGGACATCATGAAATTTGCAGGCAAATGGATGGAACTAGAAAAGATCTTCCTGAATGAGGTAACCCAGACCCAGAAAGACAAACATGGTATGTACTCATTTGTAAATGGATATTAGCCTTGAAGTACAAGATAACCATGCTACTTAACAAGCTAATTAACAAGGAGGACCCAAGGGAGGATATTCAGAAGGAGAAATAAAATAGTCTAAGCAGGTAGATGGAGGAAGGAAACTGGGTAGGAGAGGGATTAAGGGTGCAGATTATGGCAGGATAGAGAACTGTAATCAGTGGGTGAAGGGGTGATTTGTGGGACACATTAGAAATCTAGAACAATGGAAACTCCCAGGAATCTGTGATCGTGACCCTAACTAAGACTCATAGCAATAGGGGATATGGAACATGAAGCAGTCACCTCCTGTAACTAGTCAAAACTTCCAATGGAGGGATGGGGATATCAATGAAGGCACAAAAACGTCAACCCACAATTTCCCTGCCTATAAGGGGTTCAGGGATAAAGAGAGAACAGAAATTGAAGGGATGGCCAATCAATGACTTGTCCAGCTTGAGACCTATGCCATGAGAAAGAGTCCACCCCTGATACTTATTGATGATGCTCTGCTATCTTTGAAGACAGGAACCTAGTGTAACTGTATCCTGAGAGGCTTCATCCAGTAGCAGATGGAAACAGATGCAGATACACACAGACAAACATCAGGCAGAGCTCGGGAAATCTTGTGGAAGAATGGGAGATATGAGTGAACCAGAGAGGTCAAGGACATCAAGAAAAGACTTTCAGAATCAACTAACCTGTACACATTGTAGCTCACAGAGACTGAACCACAAACCAGAGAGTGTGCATGGGATGGATCTAGTCCCTCTACATATATTCAACAGATACGCAGCTTGGTCCTCATCTGGGGCCTCTTAAAGCAGGAGCAGGGGCTGTCTCTTACCCTGTTGCCTGCCTTTTGATTCTTTTCCCCTAAATGGATGTCCTTGTCTAGCCTCAATAGAAGTTACACCTAGTCCTACTACAACTTGATATGCCAAGGCAGGTTTATATCCATAGGAGGTATCCCTCTTCTCTGAGGAGAAAGGGAGGGAACATAGGAGGAAGTGATGTGAAGGGAGGGACTAGGAGGAAAAGAGGGAGGGAATGCTTCGATTGGTATATAAAAGAAATAAAATTGATGGAAAAAAACTAAGGCACATTGTAGAATAATTGTTACATTAGAACAAATAGTTGAAAAAGAAACCCACAGGATACATTTAAATAGAGCTCAAATAGTTTTATTGGTTAAAGTGAATGTTCAAAAAATCAAAAACTGCTACATAAGGGACCTGAAACCCACTGGAATGTCTGGTAAAACTTGTTTCTGAACTTTGATAAAAGGAAGCTATCCAACTAGTGATAACACCCAAAACAGTTCAGAGAAGAGAACCCCTGCAGAACTGGGACTCTTACATTTGAAGCAGGAGAATTACTCAGGTGATACAGAAGTGTCTCAGAGGAATATTCTTTCAGAGCTGCAATCAAGTATAATAATAATAGTCCTTCATATTTATGGAGTAGGGTGAAATCTACATATCCCTGCCTAGTTGGAGTTCTTTTAGTAGGGCACTGGAGAGATGTAAGAATTGGAACATTGCAGTAATTTGCTTCTATCTATTTCAGATTTTCTGTCTTCATCTGTTGCTTTCAGTAAGTTTATTCAAATAAGAAAGAAAACCAATATGATACACAAGGGTACAGGGAGGAAGAGGAGGAGCAGGAGGAGGAGGAGGAGGAGGAAGAGGAGAAAGAAATAGGGAGCAGGAAGGAGAGGAAAGAGGATTTATTACAAGGAGATGGACTGGAATATATGAGGGTCAGCTAAATAAATTCAAAATCTGTGAGACAGGCAGGCAGAAATGAAGGATCATGTGCTATCATGGACATGGAGTGATGAAACTGTCACCAAACTATAATGAAGGGAAAATTTTCCAACTTAATTTTTCATAGGAATTTGACTTGAGAAATGCTAAAATGTTTTGAAGGTTTCTACTGATTAAGTCATGTCTACCAAGATAATCAACCTTATCTAAAGTCATCTGATTAGGAGTTTTGATTAGCTCTACACATTTTCTTTAAGTAACAGTGATATTAGTGTTTGACTCAGTAACCTGGAAAGGTGTGTGTAAGCCAAAAATAATTTTTAATGGCCACTGTCCTCTCTCTTCCATCCTGTACTTTAATTTATCCAAGTTGGAAATATTATAAAATTTCCATACTTTTAAAATGTGGTTAATAAGACAGAAATAAATATGGCAATATCCATTGCCCAAAACAGAATGAAACAGATCAGGTATATAATTAGGGATTTATTTTATGCTAAGGTTGCCATTTTCAGACTTAGATACTGGTCATTACATCAAATATATTCTTCAGAACAGTTGTTTCTGAAATGGAGTGTGGGCTAAGGGAAGGAAATCCACAACCTGTTCCCTTAGCCATAAAAAATCATAATTTTAATTTATATATGGGGGTATATATGTTTATATATGTGTTTATATGTAGATGAGAAGAATTTTTAGACCACCATATACGACATCCCTAACCTAATATTATCAGGTTAATTTGTATATATGTATGAAATTCTCAAGTTCATTATTTCCCTCCTACGAATATATAAATAGAAACAACTCCATATAAAATAGTTATTGCAATGAAGTTGAATACATCATTGTGAGGGCTATGTGTCTGTTATAAATATAGATGCAGTTTTTGAAGTTATCTTTAAATAAACTTTCTTACACAGGGGTGGATGATTAAGAATGTTTGCAAACCTCCACATAGAAAAGCTCACTTGCCATATGGCCTTCCCACTACACTTGTTATTTTAGGACACAGAAACTAGGAAGAGGAAGTAAAGGCTGATGACTTAGCCACTAGTCCCCTCAGCGTGAATTGTCATAATTTCACACAACAGGTGAAATTAAGCCCACTTATGCTTAAACATACTGTCCTTCCCTTAACACATGGTCGATAATGATAGACTTGGTGTTAATGTTAGTATCCCACACAGATTGTCTGTGAATAACCTGTTAAATGTTTCTGCTTCCTCATAAAGATGAAGTCTCTCTAGAACAAATGGTCTTAGTTGTCATAGAAACAAGATCTTCTGGTTGATGTCAGTCTACTATAGCAACAGGAAGTACAAATTCATTCACAGAAATGGTCGAAACTACTAACCTAGCTACTTACGCCCAGCTCATTTCAATGCATAATAAGTATATAGAAAGAAGCAGGAGGATGAAAACAGATACTTATAGAGGCAGATACAATATTATAAGTAAAGAAAAGTATTAGAGGGCAAAGATTTTTAAAACAGTAGATTAGGGATGCACTATGTGGTGGCCTAAAAATTCTTCACATCTAACAGAAATGTTATTAGTCATCCCATCCCATGAAAACCTTAAAATTGTCACTAGAAGACAAGATCAGAAGTGTACAAGAGGGAGAAGCAAATTATTAGATATTCCCACTTCTTATTTATTTTCAACATGGAGCAAAGTTTTAGGAATACAATAATCGAACATCAGGATGATAAATAACTCAGGCCAGCATCACATTTGAGGATACAAACATAAGCTGACAAAAATGGGTTCACTTGGGATCCTTGATTTCTAATGTTGGAGTTTAATAGTTCTTATTAGTTCTCGACTCTCATCATTTTCCACTTACAAGACAAAACAATGAATACAGATCATTACAGAAAAGAACATTTGCATTTGGTTAACAAGGTTAGTATCTTTTTTGTGTGTAGAAAATCTCCCTTCAATATTGCTTTAGAGTAGAATCTTAAGTCATATTGAAAAATTCTTACAAACTTCAAAATGCTATATATACATTTATGAATGTCTAATTGTAATTGTGAAGTGTCAGTGATGTTAGAAGCTCAAAATTTAAAAAGAAAACAAAGCTAGCAAACCTATGAATCTGTTTGTCTCTTATACAAGGCACATGTGGAGATCATGTGCTCAAAACAGTCTCAAGGTATATGTGGGTGGGAAACCTAATAGTTATGGTCGAATTGAAACAGCATTAGTAAGGATGAGTTCCAAAAGGTTAGGAAAAGACAAACTAAGCAATGAGATGCACATACAATGAGCTAGGAGAAAGAATGAAGGTAAGTGTTCAAACAAATTTACCTGGTAATATTAGGAGAGGAAAAAATCTTTACAATAGAAAGAAATTTGAACAATGTGTTCTGTATCCTAGACTCTATCAGGAGATGAATTTGAGCCACCATTCATCTGGAAAAATAAACATAAAGTCATAAATGCAAATATACTGAAATAAGATTGTCAACATGGGCAAATCAAATCTTTCATATGTTTAAAACTGTTTATACAACTACAGCCATTTCAAAACTGATACTAGCATATTTTTTTCAACAAATTATATCATGAAGAAATAGGAAGGTTGGAAGATAGGGCCAAAGAACCCCAAGTTATTGATGAAGAACTATAGATAAGGCCCTAGATGAACTTCATTTCAAACTGAAGTTACAGGTGACTAGTATGGCTTGAATTTAATCACACACTGACACACAGGGAAACATAAAAATGAGAAAGACTAAAGTGACAGAAAGAGCTCTCAAACTTCAGTGAGAAAGCAAATAAAGCCACATTATTGAATAATCAGTTAAATGAAATGGTGAACAGCAAATAGATTCCCATTCAAATGCGCCAAGCCATCTGTCATTTAACTCAATTGTCTGAGAAGCAGAAAATAACAAAGGACACTGTGGGCCAAGGGGCTGGGGAACTGGGCAGTATTACTCACTTGTTCATGATCACACAATAGGGAATGAGGGCCTATAGAGAGAGCATTTTGGGTCTGTCATGGTGCTGTCATTGGTGCTGTCTCTGCCACTCAATCTACACTTAGGTTTGCTCCCTTAACTCTTCCAATTACTACTAAACTTACCTAAAGAGCAACGAATGTGGCTATGTAGCTAAATGGTATCAAACTCGTGTGTGTTTTCCTCCACAGATGGAATCATTAGTGTATGCCATTCTACAATTTGCCTTTCTCATATTACGTGACATCTTTGCTGTCAGTATATATAATTCAATCTCCTTGTTAATAGCTCCATTAATATTCCATTGGATATGAATATGAATGTAGAAATGATATCACGTGCTTTTTCATAGTTTGTTCAATTAAAATAATGTAGTATTTCTCTCTCTTTCTGAGACAATGGAAATTTTTTTTTATCTTTGTGATGTCTCCTGACAGAAATTTCTATCTCCTGAAAACTGTAACTTCAACTAATAGAAAAGCTGTACAGTGCATGATGTGGGTGTGTGTTATGCATGTGTGTGTGTGTGTGTGTGTGTGTATATATATATATATATATATATATATATATGTGTATATATATATATATACCACAACTATATATTTGTGGAAGGGAAGGGCCAACAAAGAAAACCCATGCCATTTGAGTTCAATTTCTTGGAAAGTTTAAGAATGATCATGAAAATAACTAAAATAAAAAGAAACTCTTAGCACCATCAGTAATAAATGTTAACATATACACACAAATATTCATTCTATTAACACATATATTCTTTTGAGAACACTTTTCTTTAGAATACAACAACAAATTTAAATATTTTTCTATCTACCTGTATGTTTATATCATTCTGTGTGGACCACCTTCAATGGATGTGGTCTGCATACTTTTAGATATTAATTAAGTAATTTTGTGATTAAAAATGCCTTATAGTAAAATTAATTTGCAGCAGTGAAGTACAGACAACAAGAAGGTTAAAAAGTCTGTTCAGCCTATTCCTGTCTGTTTGCAAGTTATCCTTAATTAAAAACTTCATTTATCCACTCCAAATTATTTCAGCTTCTTACCCACTAAAAAGAACAGTGGGATCAGATCACCACATTTAGTTGTTCATGTCTGTATACAAGCACTAGAGAGACATAGGAAGCAGGACAGCATGTTTGACACCAGGCCTTTCTAGATTATGGTGAGATTCTGGCCATTATGGACTATAGTGAGACTTAGCATAAAAACAAACCGGGACAAAAAAATCACAAGAGGGACATGCCTTTATAGTTAGACAAAATGCCAATGCAAAACTATTGTGCTGCCACCACACCTTCTTGATACTGTCCCTTTCCTCAGGGACTCAGCTTAAGAGCCTGACTTTTTTTTTTTTTTTTCAGAACTGCTAATTTCAATCTCTGCTCTTGATGTCCTAAATTACAGTAAGCACCTGCTCCCAAGTCATGTGCAATTACAGTTAATTCAAAGGTAATGTTTTGAAATAAAAAGTCAGAGATAATTTCCTATATTTTTAGAGCTAGAACTCCCATTTCTGTGAACTTCAGTGAACAAAATACATGCATAAGAGCTGTAGAAATGCCTCAGTTCCCAGCACCTACATGGCAGCTCACAACTGCCCGGAATTCCAGTTCCTGGGGATCCAATGACTGCTTCTGGCTTCTGTGGGCACCAGCTACACACATAGTACATAGACATACAAAGCAGGCACAACACTCATACACATAAACTAATACAATAATATAAAATATTTTAAATAATAACTAGTAGAATGCATGTTTAATTATATGAAAGATTTGACCTAGCCCCAAATCATGTGTATCATGAAATATATATAGAAAAACATGCATATATGGAAATTATCTGTGTGTGATTTTAACATGTGTATATAGAAAAATGTCATTATTTAGTTTAATAGATTGGATAAAATATTATTAGAATAGATTAAAATTTATCTTTTTAAAGTATACATCTCAATTTTTATATATTGTAGTAAAAGTTAATAATAATCCTTGCCCAGGGATTCTACCCCTTCTTCTGGAGGGATTAGAGGTAGGTGGATGAGGAGTGACCTGGTTTGAGGAGGAGGGACTGGAGAGAAAAGGAAAAGGAGGAGGAAGATGCCATGAGGGGAGAGGAACCAGCAAGTATCTGGAGTACACCATTGGGGAAGTAGCCAGGCCTGCAGTTAGAAGAGTAGACTAGGAGTGACCTCCAGTAATTGTCAAAGCCAAATAAAATAACCATAGTCTGAGTTTCATTTACTTGTACGTATGCCCAGTCTCTATAATTTCTAAAATGTCATCATATAGTTATACTCTTTTCTGGTTAATTTCTTCCATTCAATATGTTTTCAAGTTTCTTTCATGCTGTAGAATGAGTCACTATTGTAACTCATTTTTTTTTTACATATTTGAATAATCTGAACTTCCTGCTATTTTGTCCTTGATTGATAGACATTTTATTTCCCCTTTGTGATGTTATGAATGATGTTGTCATGAACATTAATGAACAGATATTTTTGGTGAACATAAATTTTTTTTGGGGGGGGACAGAGAGATGGCTCAGCAGTTAAGAACACTGGCTTCTCTTCAAGAGGACCATATTTGAGTTCCAGAACCTACATGACACCTTATAACCTGGTTTACTTGACTTTCCTATTTTTAAAAATACTTTCCCTCCCTTAAACTAACCCTGTCTTTTTCCCTCTCAAATTCATGCTTTGTTTTTAATTGTTATTTTTGTACACACACATACACACATGCCTAAATATATAAATACAACTTTCTCAGTCTTTTCAGTGTTACATACATACATACATACTACATACATACATACATACATACTACATACATACATACTTTTAGAGGTGACCATTTGGTATTGGTTAACCAGTTAAGGGACCTATCCTTAGAGAAGAATATCTCTTCTGTTTCCAGCATTCCTTGGCTTCCTGTAGTTCTTTTGTGTATTGGAGGGGCATGGGATTCTCTCCTTCCATGCCAGCATGTCTTTTGTTGTTGTATTCGTTCAGCTCTTTTTTAGGCAGCCATTGTTGAGGCATCATGGGTTAAGCTTTACTGTCATTTCTAATAGACATGACCACACCACAGGTTTCCTGGTCCTTTGACTCTTACAATTTTTCCACCCACTCTTCTATGATGTTCTCTTCACATTGACCAGTTGTGGTTTTCTGTAATTGTCTCTATCTGTTGCAAAGACAAAGAAATTCTTTGATGAGAAGTAAGATCCACACTTATCTATGGGTATAAAATTAAGTGGTAATTCTATAGCTCTATTTCTGATGTCAAAGGACTTGATGGCTCTGCCCTTCTAGCTTTTATGCCTGCAGCACACATCACTCTCTTGGACTGGTTCCAAATCCTATGTATAGCTCGCATTGGCAGATATCCCAAGGATCTTGGACCTCTAACATCTCAGAGTCTTCAACACAACTCAAACTTTAGTTTTATAGCCTCATACAATGGTCTCTCGGGGCCTTCATGTAGGACCTGCCTTGCTGTACATTGTCTGGTCTCACTGGCTTCTCTTAACCAGGAAGAAGTGTTCCACAATCCCCTTGCTTGTGTATCTTTTGAGGCTGGAAAGCCAAAGCCACATGCACAACACTATCAAGTTCAACTACTTACTTAGGGGTGAACCCGGATCCCATATAATCACATTTGCAGCAGCTTTCATTGGCAGTTGCTTTTTAGGAGCATAATACTCCTTAGACCTTTGCCTTTCTCAAGTGGGAAGCTTAGTCCAGAGAGATTTTTCCAGGGCACCATTCCTTTTAATTCAATTCAACACAAGCCTTGGTTCCAATATCAATTTTTTGATGTTCTTTTCCTCTTCAAACTGTAATTTTTTTTTTTGTCCCACTTGCTTTTTTTTCATGCATAATCATTTGCTATTGGATAACCAGTTAAGCGGCTTATCCTTAGAGAAGAATATTTTTCCTGCTTTCAGCCTTCCTTAGTTTCTTGTAGTTCTTTTGTGTATTGGTCATGAAGAAGAAGAATTACGAATCAGCATATGACTGAGTCACTATTAGGCTTTTTGGAATCTTTCTCACCGAAGAAATTAGTCCACTGTTTTAACATTCAGGCTCAGCCGGGCAGTGGTGGTGCACACCTTTAATCCCAGCATTTGGGAGGCAGAGGCAGGCAGATCTCTGAGTTTGAGACCAGCCTGGTCTACAGAGAAACCCTGTCTCGAAAAACCAAAAAAAAAAAAAAAACCAAAACAAAGCAAAACAAAAATTCAGGCTCGAGCAAGTTGTTAGGAAAAGGGTAGAAGGCAGCCACATTCTTCCCCAAAATATCACAAAAATAGCTCACTTGCTAATATTGTTCCCCTCTAAAATTTCTTGAGCTGGACATCCACTGTTTATGTAACTTTCGGCATTATTATCTTCCAAGCTCCTACTAGGATGGCCTGCTAAGCTCTGCTTACAGCATCTGACTGCTCTTCTAGAGCAAAGTTTCAAAGCCTTCCACATGCTTTGCAAAACCCACACAATCAGGACTGTCACAGCATTACCCCACTCCCTTGTATCAAAATCTGTCTTAGTTACTCTTCCATCGCTACGATAAAACACCATGACCAAGGCAACTTATAGAAGGAAGGGTTTATTTGGGGCTTATGTTTACAGAAGGATGAGAGTCTATTGCCATCATAAAAGGGATCTTGTTGGCAAATAGTCACGACATAGTGCTAGAGGAGCAGCTGAAAGCTTACTTCCTGATTAGCAAACAGGAATCAGAAAGAATACTGGGAATGGTGCTAGTCTTTTGAATGCTTCACCCCAATGACAGACATCCTCCAACAAGGCCACACCTCCTAATTCTTCCCAAGCAGTTCCACCAACTCTGGACTAAGTATTCAAACATATGAGCCTATGAGAGACATTCTCATTCAAATCATCATAGTTCCTAACTGGAGAACTAGGGAGATAGAGACAGACAGATCTCTAAATCTTGCTGACCAGTCTACCTAGCATGATTGATGATCCATGGGTCACAGTGAGAGATCCTGCTTGAAAAAAATCTTACTGGATAGTTCCTGAGGAATGACATTTGAGGTTAACCTCTGATCTCCTCATATATACATACACCTGTGCATACACATGGATATGTACATACCCATAAAAGATGGTTATTTATAAATCTGTGTTTGTCCTTTGTTTTAACCTTTTCAACATGGATTTTTAATAAGAAATAGTTTAGCTGGGCCATATTGGTGCACACCTTTAATCCCAGTATTTGGGAGGCAGGGACAGGCAGTTCTCTGAGTTTAAAGATAGCCTGGTCCACAGCTAGGCATAGAAACCATGTCTCAGGAGAAAAAGGAAAATTACTTTATTAAACTAGGTTTGTAGGCAGTGGTAAAGAAATTCCCTACAGTGTATGAGACTCTGAGTTTAATCTCTAGTATAGAAAAGAACATACTTATTAATCATATTGTGTCCATTTTATACATGTCATATCACTTTTTCTCTCATGCTTGCAAATTTTTTTTATTTGGCTTTTAGTCTTTTGAACTTGATACACCAGAGTTCTAATTTCCCTGTGTTTGTCTTACCTGGCATTTGTTGAGTTTTGGTACTGGTATTTTTCATTAAATGAGTCATTTTCAGACATTACTTCTTATTTTGTTCTGCGCTAACCTTAATGAATCTCATTAATTAAGCTCTGCTTATTGCTCTTCATCCTTGTGTCCTTACTGTTCTTCAGAGTGATTACTACTTATTGTTAGGTCTAGTATTTTAAATCCTTTATTTTTCTTTATCTGGCGTTCAGTCTTTTGAGTTTAACTCTAAGTTTTGAGTCTATATTTTATCAAGGTTTTATTTTCATTTTTATACCTTTCAACTGAAGAATCTCCATAAGGTCCTTCATCATGCTTTTACCTTATTAGCATTTGGTATTTGTCAGCTGTTGGTACAACACGCGCCTTTGAAATTGCCTTTTCATTTATTGAACATACAATTCAGTCAATTTGTGGATGGTGTTTTTTATCATAGTGCAAAGATACTTTCCTGACATCATAGATATAGGTGAGACAAACAAATGCATAAAAGTATTATCAGTCATTAACATCCCTTTGTTATAAAGGGCAAAATGTTAGATATGTCTATGAGAAAATATCTGGAAAACATCGTGTTCACTATTTATTACTGTGTCTCAACACAAAATCAGACATAGTCAAGGTCCTTCCATAGGCAAATGATTAAATAATCATTGGAATATGGAATATAGAGAAGATATTTAAAAGATGTAGGAGTAAAAAGGAAAATTTTAAATGATTAAATCCAGGAAGAAAAGACAAATTATAACATTTATGAAAAAGAAAAATATCCTTTTTCCACTTTTTATTGCATATATCTGAGATATAGAAAATTTTGGGAGGGAGTATGGTGTTAAAGTGCTCAGTGGCTAGCATGTTTGCTATGCAAGTATCATATATATATATATGTATGTTATAGTAAGCAAGTAGGTTTTTTTCCCAGAACCTATATGAAATTCAGCTGCAGTAATTCATGGCTGTGATACCAGCACTCCTATGGGGAGATGAAATATGAAGACAACAGAATGCTAAGAGCTAGTGAGTTGTTTACTCTGCAATACACAGCAGCAAACAATAGAGATATACATACATTCCATACCTACAGCTTTGTGCCTTTGAGTTACATGTCCTAGTCCCTACATGGGTGCTTGTGATTAATATTCCATGCTACTTTATATATTCCTTTACAGAGTCCATAACAAGTGATATCAATGCAACATTTTTTTTGATGTCTGGCTTTTTAAACTTATAATGATCTCCGGTTCGTCTGTGCTTCTGAAAATGGTACAGTCTCCTTTTTAAGCCTGTGTAACATTTCATGACAGCTAAGTGAGTTTGTTGGTAATCCACCAATACAGAGCATAATAGCTTTTATCTATTCATGAGCTAGTATGCACCTAATATAGCCTATATTATGGCTCCTGTTTATATTGTTTTTTCAATACCATTTATTGAGGAGAAAAACCTCAGCCTTATGACACAAAAATACATGCAGATCGATGGAAGAGAATCAAGAGTCCAGAAATAAAGGCAAGCACATACAGCATCTAAATTTGACATGGGAACCAAGAATGAACAATGAATTATCTGGGAGAAAGGTTGCTGGGTATTCCTATGAGAGATGATCTGGGTTAATTGAAATGAGAAAATCCTCCTATTGTAGGTGGTAACATTCCCTGGACTGCGATCTTGAACTCTATAAAAAGGAGAAAGTGACCTGAACAATAAATTTGTCACTCTCTGATTCTTCAATGCAGGTGTGACCAGCTCTGGCTACTGTGGCTTTTGAAACTATGAACTAAAATAAGCACTTTATTCCTCATTACGTTGTCAAGATAGTTTATCATTGCAATAGGAAAGATAACTAAGACATCTGGCTTTCTGTTTTTTTTTTTTTTTTAACTATACACACCTATTCCTATGGTCTTCCTTCTGAGAACTGCTATTGTTGCAGCCTTTAACTTTTGGTAATTTTTATTTTTAATTTTGTACTGTTTGAGATATTTTTAACATTCTATTTGAGATAGCTCATCAGTACAGAGTTCATAATGCTCTTGTAGATGAGCAGGATCCCCACTTTCTATTTAAACCCTACCTTCATGTCAAGACCCCAAAGGTGGACTTCAAGGAGTTGCTGGATCTCTTTGTCTTTCCCAATGTGGCCATGTTGATAAAAGCAGCAACAACAGAAAAAAATCACCCCTCTGAATATGTATCTGACTAGACAGCTCAAATAGGGAAAAGCCACTTTTTAAAACTGTATTTTCTCTATGACAAATAAAGGCTAAAACACCATTCTCCATTAAGAAAATGATTGACTTTATTTTTTAGTATAATGACCAAGGATGGTAGTTGTCCATCCTGGCCATTTATCTATGGATTCCATGAGACCTGAAATGATTCCAATTTTCTCCAAAGGAATCTAATCAGGCCACAGTGTAATAATATATTCTACTTATTTATCCCTATATACTTACTATCTGATGCTGCTTTTTTACTCTCTCTCAATTTATACGTACAATGTGATGTGCTTGGGAGGTCTTCTTTATGCTTACTGAAAATTTGTTTTCTTAACCTTCTCTTTATATTATCCAAAAGAACTCATTTCTAGCATCCTATCTAAAGATATACCAAGTTAGCTTTGCATTTTACATGTTAGTATTACCATAAAATATTGTATAAATAAAAAATTTTAAAAACGGCATAAGAAAATATATTAAAGACCTTTAGAATATGAACCTGCAGGTGTGTAGTTTGGTTAAATTTAGTTTCTTAATTGTGACTGGGTTCATTGAAATACGTGTGTGTTGTTAGACAGCTGGACAGTTGGCTGATGGAGATATGCATCCTTCCAGTTGCCTGGAGTGACTTGGCTACGATCCCCTTGTCTTTTATAGCATTAGTTTGGCATATTATGTGGGTGATAAAGTATAGAAATTTAAACTAAAATGTCAAAGTCCTTTTATATGCCTCTGATTTGTGCCACCACCATGAAAAGCTTATCAATCAATGCACAGAAATGAACAAATCAAACTGAATTGGTGATATAAATATAGTTCATCTATAGATAAGAAGTTCTGCTGAGTTGTGAGACAAAGGGAATAGATAAGATAAATGTGCAGAACATAGAAAGTCCAGACTAGACTGTACTTATAACTACAATGAAAACACATTTAGAGAAACAGCAGCATCAATTTAAATGTCCAGTCTAATTACCCTACTGTTTTTCAGGATGCACCATAATAGGATAGTTATTGCATGCTTGACATCTACATTATAAAATATAAAAAGTGGATTTATTTTATAATTCATGAATTATCCTCTTAGATATATAAACAAAAGAAAATGTATACAACACATATACAACATATTCTCATAGCCCAAAATGGAAATGGCCAAAATGTTAATCAATTAATAAGTGAATAAATATCTTATGTTATATCCACATTATTCATCAAACATCAAATTTAGGAATAAAAAGAAAAAAATTCTGATTCATCCAGCAATGGGTGTTTAAAAACATGCTGTGTGAAAGGAAGCAAACATAAGAGGATATATTGTCCATTGGAGAGCACTGGGTATTCCTGTAGAATTAAGTCACTGGAAACAAAGAGGAGAGGTAGGGCTCACAGCAACTTTCCTGCTGATGAATAGCCTAACAAATAGCTCTGCTTCACCAAGGAGTTGAACCAGTAGTTCATTCCAACAGTCTAAGAAACACAGTTAACAGCAGTTCTATGTAGATTGAATCCCTAGTCACTATTCTTGCCAAGCTATAAAACCCCATTATATGTCTTTGCTTGAAAAGGAATCAAGCCAAAGGCATCTCCTAAGTGAAACACATAGCCTCCAGCCTACCTGACCAAAGAGTGTATAGTATCTCTCTCAGGTTCAGAGTCCAGTCCCTGTAGGAGTAGACAGATGGGCTAGAGACACTACTTGACTAGGAAACATATTCTATATCTTCAGCTTATCTCAGAGACTGACTAGTAACCCTGCCCGTCTGTGGAGATTGGCTTACAGCCATGCACTGTCATGTAGCCAAACCAGTAACCCCTACCAGCTGAGGAATGTAGCCATTGGCTTCATCCAACCTGAGAACCAGACCAGCAAACTCCTCCAGCTGTGATAGCCAAATTTACATCACTTCCTGTTCAGATAACCTAAGTTAAAGTTCAGTCTTGCCATAAAATGTATCCTATAACTTCATGTGATTAATGATCTTTACCCAAGCCCAAGTAGGAACACAGTCATTGACCCCCAGTTAATTACAGATCAAGGTCTAAAATACCTGTACAATGAGGGAACCCAGTCTGTGTCCCTACCTTTTTTTTTTTTTTTTTTTTTTTTTTAAATCTCAGCTCTCAGTCTCAACCAATTGAGGGTTATGCCTGTCATGGTCATGGTCAACTGACTGTGAATCTTGGCCAGAAACTGTACTCAACTGTGGAGCACAGCGATATTCCTACCTGATAAAAGAATCGAGTTTGTGTCTCTGTAACTGTGATAAAAACCATGACCAAAACCAAATGGAGAGGAAAGTGTTTATTTTGGCATATAGCTTATAATCCACCAACAGAGGAAACCAAGGTAAGAACTAAAGAAGAGACCAGGGAGAAATGCTACTTACTGGCTTGTTCCCCAAGGTTTGATTTCTTATACAGCATAGAGCCACTTGCCTAGAGGTGGCACCACCCACAATGGGCAGGGCCCTCTCACATCATTCAGTCAAAAAGATGCCCTCAAAGTCATGCACTTAGGCCAATCTGATGGAAGCAATCCTACAATTGATGTTCCCTCTTCTCAGATGACTATAACTTGTGTCAAGTTGCCAGAAATAATCAGCACAAGCTCGAAAACACAAGTGAGAGAAAAAAAAAAACTATAGAATTTGGGGGTGTGATTACAGTCATCAATTTAATATTGCAATTTATTTCATGTAGCTGACATGGTAACTCAAAAAGGACAGATATGTAGTAGATACATAAAAGATTATGTTAAAAAGAATTAATCTAGAGAGATGGTTCTGTGGTTAGGAATGCTTGCTACACAAATGAAGTTTGAATCACAACATCCACAAAGCAAGCACAGCATCCTACAAAATGCCTATATCTGCACCTTCAAAGATTCATTGCACTCTTCTGCCCTCTGTGTTCACAAAGGGGTATGCACCTGCACACACATGCACATAGACACAAATAAATAAATGCCATCGTTGAATGACAGAACTTGTGTCCATCAACTGATGAAAGAATAAAAAAAAATGTGACACATATATAAAATGGAATAATATTCAGCCGTGTAAAGGAAGTCTTTCATTTTTAAAAACACTGATGGAACAGGAGATAATCTTAAGGGAAACAAGACACAACAACAGGAACCAAAACACATGAGATGTCACCAAAACATAGCTATAAATGCTTATACTAAGAAAAATTAACAATGTCAATATGTAACCTAATTTATATCTCAAACACCTAGAAATGAACCAAGTAAGACCAAGGTTAGGAAAAAGAGTGGAAACAATAAAGATCAGAACAAAAACCCAACCCTGATACATTAAGTCTCTGTTAGGCTAGATGCATCCTCTGCAGTCCAGCTAGAACATACATCACAGACAGGCAACAGCTTTTAGGATAACCTCCATTCCAGTTGTTCAGGACTCATATGAAGACCAAGCTGAATACTACTACACATGTGCCGTAAGGACTAGTTCCATGTATGTTCTTTAGTGGTGGTTCAGCCTCTGAGAGCCCCAAGGGCCCAGGTTAGTTGACTATGTTGGTCTTCCTGCGGAGTTCCAATCTCCCTTGGGGTCTCCTTGGGGCTCCACAATCCTTCCTCCTATTCTTCCATAAGTGTCCCTGAGCTCCAGCCACTGTTTGACTGTCTGAGTCAGCTGCTGGGTGAGCCTCTCAGAGGATAGTCATACTAGACTCCTTTCTTCAGTTTTAAAGAGGCCTTCCTCTCTCTCTCTCTCTCTCTCTCTCTCTCTCTCTCTCTCTCTCTCTCTCTTCCCCTCTCTCTCCCCTCTCTCCCCTCTCTCTCCCTCTCTCCCCTCTCTCCCCTCTCTCCCCTCTCTCCCCTCTCTCCCTCTCTCCCCTCTCTCCCCTCTCTCCCCCTTTCTTTTTCTTTTTAGATTTATTTATTTAATGTAGGTGACTGCACTGTCTGCTTGTATACCTGCATGCCAGAACAGGGCATCAGATCCCATTACAGATGGTCATGAGCCACCATGTGGTTGCTGAGAATTGAACCCAGGACCTCTGGAAGAGCAGTCAGTGCTCTTAACTATTGAGCCATCTTTCCATCCCCACTCACACCCACATCCCTGTGAACCTTTAAGGAGTGTCTAAGTCTAATTCTTCTCACATCCTTCCAAATGAAGAGGGAGGATGTTTTCAAACTTAATTTATAAACTCAGCATTGCACTGATCCCCAAACCAGACAAGGACACACTAGAAAAAGAAAACTACAGGTCAACCTCTCCAATAAATATGTAAGAACAAAGAAACAAACAAAAACCTTTTAAATCAAATAGTAGCTATTAGTATACAGAATTTAGTAATGTCATAAAATCATGTTATTATCAGGTGAGATTTATCTCAGGGATTGAAAAGATGTTACCATATATAAATCAATTAATATATGACACATCACATTAATTATAAGTGGCGCGGTTTTCTGCCTACCATGTTTATTTCCACTTTAAGGCTACAATGAAGCAGACTTATATGACTCTTCTGATGGGAATAAGTCTTTGTACATATAGTTTGGTTTTTGTTGTTGCTGCTGCTGCTGTTGCTGCTGCTGCTGCTGCTGCTAAATTCCTCAAAGTGAAATTGCAGTCACATGTTCAACTTCCTCAGAAATTCCGAGTTTTCTGGGGAGGTTGCAGTGTGGAATGGTCTCAACAGCAATCTCCTGATGCTTTGTGTCCTGGCTGGTATTGAGGGTCTTGTTTTGTCCATACAAGCTTTCCCATAGCATATGTAGGAACAGCCATGTCCTAAGGACTATAGATAATGGTTCCTAAAGACAATGCTATGCTTTGAATATACTGTCCCTTAAAAAAAAAAAAAAAAAAAAAAAAAAAAAAAAAACAAAACTCGTTGAAGGCTTAATCCCTGACATGGGTCTCCAATCATAAGAAGTGACTGGGTTCTGAAGGTACTAACTTCATCACTTGAATCCACTGATGAATTCATAATTTGCTATCATTAGTGGGAGGTGGATGGAGGTGAATCAAGTTGAAGGATAGAGATCATTGGGGCATGTTTTCAAAAAAAAGGAATTTGGCTCTGCGATCCTTCCTTGTCCTCTCTCTGCTTTCTGTTGCCATAAAGTGAGCATGTTTACGTTTCCATGCTCCTGTACTGGGGTGTTTTGTCTCACTGTAGGCAGAAACAACACAGCCAAGTGATCATGCAGTAAAACTTCTGCCATCATAACTCAATTAAGTCCTCCACCTTTAAGGTATTAATATTTGTCCAATCAAATACCTTCGTTAAGAATCCATTTTTTTTCCACTTTAAAAACTCAATAGGTACCAGGAAGATAACTCAGCTAGTAAAGGTGCTTGCCACCAAGTCTGATGGCCTAAGTTAGACCTCTGTAACCCACATGGTGGAAAAAGATAGAAAATTCCCTCAAAATGTCTTCTGATCTCTATACTTTTGTATTTCCATACATATTTTAATTTGTTTGAAATTCACCTGTTACTTGGAAATAGTTTCACTAAGGTACAACTTTTGTAATCTGGTATGTACATTTATAGGTACACCAACCAGGATTACTGATTATTCCCTATTACAGGGACTAAATTTAAATGTCACAGAGCATAGTGAAGAATGAGAAGCTAAGCTCTCTCTCTCTAGATAGATAGATAGGAAGGATTGCAGAGCCAAATTCCTTTTTTGAAAATATGCCCCCAATGATCTCTATTATATTATATATACATATATGTGTGTGTTTACTTTTCACTAAAACATATTTCCTATAAATAAATCAATAAGTACAGACATGAGCCATATAACATGTTTCAGTGAACAGATGGCCATATGTGCAATACTAGTCCCAAATGATCATGACAGTTGAAAAACTCCTATTAGTGCTAGCATACCAACTCTAATACTAGCACAATGCTAGCTACTGTATCACAATACATTATTCACACGTTACTGGTGATGCTAATATAAACGAACTCTCCATTGTAGGTACTTTATGGCATACATAATGAAGGGCAATGAGTGCAACCAGATAATGATAATAAATGATAGTTATTATTTGATAAAATCATTGTTTTGTATTTTTAACCATTATGCTATACTCATTCTGTGAACCAAAAAGTGGTTTTAGCATCAAACAGTATATCATACTATGGTAATCTCTGCCTCATATATGCTCATGTTTACCTCAGATGTTGGTACTGATGTTTTCTCTAGTGCTTGTTTTAATATCCTGTTGATAAAGTTGTACACTGTAATGCATCCAGACATATACAAACACATATTACATGCATGTACATGCAGTAGGCTAGACTACCTAGGTTTATATATGTACACCCTGGTAGTCACAGGATTATGAAATCTGCCAATGATGCCTTGAAGTACATGTCCTCAGTGTTAACTATACTTTAACTATTCTGCCTTTCTTTTGAAACCTGATTAATGAATAGGAAGAAGGTCTGCTATTTCAACAAAAATTACAAGCAAATATAAACCACTAAAACTAGAAGCTTTATTGGTAAGCTTATGGTTTATGGGTATTGTAATGTGGAGTGGAATTCACAGATTTTAATTACTGGTATAATAAATCAAAAGTTTTTCTGTAGACCAACAATGTTTAAAGTGGTGTTTAGATATCTCAGAAATGTTGAGATGGTTTTGGAAGACCAGAAGACAAAGGGATTAATATTTCCTTTTTCCTTGTCACTTCACAATTTATTTCAGAATTCAAGGGTTCACAATTTATCTTCCCCAATTTTTCTTAATATATATGTATATAGTTTAAGCAATGATGCATTTTTTTTCTTTTTTTTTTTTTGAGACAGGGTTTCTCTGTGTAGCCCGGGCTGTCCTGGAACTCACTCTGTAGACCAGGCTGGCCTCGAACTCAGAAATCCACCTGCCTCTGCCTCCCAAGTGCTGGGATTAAAGGCGTGCGCCACCACTGCCCGGCTGCAATGATGCATTTTTACAGGTATTGCAAAAGGGGTTTTGAGGCAGGAGTTCATAGTTTAAAATGTTTTCAAACTTCTGCTTTGCGGAATCTGAGATTGGAGAGCCCTTACATTACAGATGTCATCTGAGGACATGGAAACAAGAAAGAAACTAGAGTAAATGGTGACTTAGCCATTTTAGTCTCCTCTCAGTAGGGGTTGCCTGCCTTCTCCCACAAGCACTAATCAGGATCTATATTTGCCATCAAATCTTCAGTTTTCATCTCCACCTTCATATACAAACACATTCTGCTGAAGGTACACCCCGAGATGATATTATTTGTGCAAGTGTCACACATTTATTGTCTGTAAATATTCAGTTTAAATATTTCTCCTCCCACATTAGGATAGCATAGTCCAGTTGTCATAGAAACCAGAAGTATATTATGTGATGTCTGGTGCAAGTTTTCTATAGCAACTGCAAATTGCAAACTATTTCTCAGAGACCATATTTTAATCATTGCCTCAGAAACTTGAAACAGCCCCCAATTCAGTAACTAAATGAAAATGTGTTATAGAAAGCACCTGAAATTTGCTACATTAGAGGAAAAGATTTTTTTATGGCTTACTAAATCAATTTAGAAAGATACATTGACAGTTTTGACTTTCTTTGCAGTCCCAATGGCATGCTTTACGAAACATTCTTAGCCTGTGTTAGGTCTAAAAGAGATCTCAGATGTTAATCTATCCTAACTACTCTTACTTCGACATGGCATCTATGACACAAATTCTTAAGAATAAGAACAATGAAGACTATGCTTATCTGTGGGTATACACTTAAATACTTATTATTCTTAGCAATTATGCTGGTTTAATAAACAAGTGGTGATAGATCCTCCTCCAATAACTGTGACTTCCTAGCCCTGAGAAGTTAGCTAGGTTTCCAGTTCCAGAAGGCACCATGCAAGCAATCTTCCAAAGGAGAAAGGCAACCAGCAGTTCTATCTAGCTGTGATCCTTCAGGATTCCAGTGAAATCTTACTACTACTACTACTGTGTATGTGTGTGTGCATAATAGGTTGGTGCTATGATACAACCTTGTATGTGTGGAGATCAGAGGACAGTTTTGTGGACTTGGTTCACTCCTGTATTAATGTGTGTTCCAGGGATTAAACTTGGGCCTTTAGACTTATGTGGAAAGCACCTTTACCTGCTGAGCCATCTTGAAGTCCTCCAGTTAAACCTTAATGTGTTTTTGTGTATATGTTTTGTGGGGGGGGGGGTATTGACAAATATATAGGAATAACTAGGGAGCAGGAGCCCAAACCTAACATAAGGGCTATACAAAATATGGGAAGAGGACATTCTTTCTTTTAAAATTTATTTTTGCCTATGTGTGTGTTTGTATGTATATGTTCAGGGGTGGGATGAGGGCATTGTGCACATGAGTTCATTACCAAAAGACTTTGTATTTTATGGAGCAGGAGTTCCAGGCAGTTGGAATCCACCTGACAGGGGTGCTGGGAACTAAATTCAGATCTTCTGCAAGAGCAATATGTACTCTTAGCCTCGTAGCCATCTTTCCACCCCCATGTACTAGCTCTTTAGGAAAACATTATTGTACATCAGTTATTAATATATGATTTCAAATACCATAGGTTGCAGAACAACTTTTTAGGGTCTCTTCCTCCATTGGTGACTTAGCTAAGTCATTATAAGGCCATTCAATTAGTGTATTGGATCTGTTAATGCTGGGTTCTAGATTATATATCACAAGACCAGTATTACTACACCTCATTCAGCACAAAATGGATACCTTCATCTGAGGTATTTATTATGCAGTGTCCTTGCTCATAAAATCAGGCATTTTTAAAACTGTGTTTCCTCTAGACAGGTCTGAGGTAATAAACTCGACAGCAAAGTACTGACTGATCTTAGTGAGTTACTTGTTCTTCAAAATACTTGAAACCTCATGAGTCACAGTTGAAAGCTGAAATCAGATGGCTTTTCCAAAAATTACGAGGTCTGAAATTCTTGCACTTTCTCTTTTCCTTTATTCCAATTTGCAAACTAGCTAATTTTCTTCAAGCTCACCTCTTGCTTATGCTATTTTTTCAATCAGAAATAAACACTACTATCACAATTAACATCACTGGGTGCTGTCCCTGAAGAAGTTGTCCATTCTTTAATTATATGTGCCTAGCCTATTATAGTTGACTATTTTACTAAAATTTGAAATTGCAAAAACCCTGCCACCAAATTATGTTGTGAGCATCGCATTTTAGCTTTAGTTATGGCAATGATCTAATTTCAGAACCTTTAAAAACAAATCAAAGGAGATTGGGCACATTCCTTGACTATTTGCATCTATTGTATTGCTAGTTCCTTGTCGGGAGCCGCTCCGCCATTAGAAGATGGCGCCGGTTTCCTACTTCCTGGTTCTTCTCGAGAGTTGACGCATGCGCAGTTGTCCACAGAGTGATGCAAGCTGCTTTCGTCTGATTGGTTCTTGCTAAAGCACCAATGGGAGACGTACACGCCTCACCAAACCCTATATAAGTGACGGGCTCTCCGAGCTCGTGGTCCTTCTCCATCTTGGAACAGAGCTGAACAATAAAGAGTGCTGTCGGAAGAATCCTGTGTTGCCGCGTCTGCTTATTCGGCGGAGCTGGGCGTGGCAAAGTGGTGCCGGAAACCCGGGAACGGCCGAACCCCGGGCGAAGGAACGACTCAAAGGACCCCGGACTG
Source organism: Mastomys natalensis (assembly GCA_021653895.1). Taxonomy (NCBI): domain Eukaryota; kingdom Metazoa; phylum Chordata; class Mammalia; order Rodentia; family Muridae; genus Mastomys; species Mastomys natalensis. Next base: position 10,687 of record JAJTUV010003338.1, on the reverse strand, counting down.
CTCGTCTGGAGAGGGTTCAGAACTGACGGCGGCGTGAGAGCCTAGGCGCTTTTCTGCAAGGTATGATTAGTTTTGTGTGGGTCATTCTGATTATATTGCTCGTTTTCATTTTCGGCTTGTTTTGCTGCTTTTGTCTGAATTGTGGGAAGCGTGACAAGATCTGTACGTACCCTTTCTGTAACATCGAATAGCCGGCTGTAAGTCTCAGGTAGATAACTGAGCAAGCACTCCCGCTCCTGTAGATAAAGGAAGCATGGGAAATCAACAATTGAAGCCTATGTCTGAAGCGGTGCGGGCGCTGCTTCGAGGGAGACATTTAAAGGTTCCAGAAAAGGTTATCATAAGTTTCTTGAAGGAGGTAGATAGGATCGCTCCTTGGTTTATTACATCTGGGTCCTTGACTATGGGGTCTTGGACAAAATTAGGAAGGGATCTGGCAAATGAGAAAGAGAAAGGGAAGCTGCGGCCGGGTACTTGGCCATTATTCAAACTGATTAAATCCTGCATTTCAGACGAGAGATGTGAGAAAGAAGTTAAAGAGGGGCAGAGACTTTTAGATGACCACCAAGACAGTCTATCAGAAGCAGAAAAGAAAAAGAGTTTAGAAGGGAAAGAGAGATCTCAGAAGAAGACGGTAAAAGATAGGGTTAGTAAAACAAGGCAGAGTTTGAGGCCAGTTAGAGAAGAAAAAGAGGAGAAACCGCCAAAAATATATCCAAGTTTGGCGCGATTTCGAGAACCCAGGGCCGAGTTATCCTCAGAAGGGGAGACGTCCTCTGACGATGATGACTCGACGTTGGGAGATCTAGACCCCGAAGAGCAGGCAGAATTAGAGGAGGAAGCCGCAAAATATGAGGCGGAGCGGTATAGACCAGATCCTCCATGTGCTCCGGGGTACCGCCCTTCACCCCCCCCCCTTGAGGGAAGGGCGGAAACAGCCAGGTCGGAGAGGAAGCCAACTTGGCTACCAACATCCACTTCCTATATATCAGAGAAAGAGAGGAAAAAGATCTCGAGAGCATTTCCTGTGTGGGAGGAAAATGGTGCGAGACAATATCAAGCATTAGACTTAAAGTCTCTTAAAGCTGTGGTAGAAGCAGTACAGACTTACGGAGTTAGCGCAGCTTATACTACAAGTTTAATAGAAAGAATGTCAGCCACTGCGATGACTCCCGAGGACTGGTATAACACCGTGAAGGCGAGCCTTTCAATGGGACAATATTTAGATTGGAAGTCTATCTTTCAAGAAATGTGTGCTTCTCAGGCTAAACAGAATGCAGCTGATCCAAATAAGCGCTATTGGACCTATGAGATGCTTACAGGTCAAGGGCAGTGGGTTGCCAATCAGACAGGCTATCCATGGGAGGTTTATCAGCAAATTAATACAGCAGCCATAGCGGCCTGGAAACGTTTGCCCAATAGAGGACAGGTTGCAGGAAATTTAACCAAGATCGTCCAAGGGTCCACCGAGCCATTCTCCGATTTTGTGGCTCGCATGATGCAGGCAGCAGGACGAATTTTTGGAGATCCAGAGTCATGCATGCCGCTGGTAGAACAATTAGTCTTTGAACAGTGTACTAAAGAATGCAGAACTGCCATAACTCCTTGGAAGGCGAAAGGCATCTCGGCCTGGATGAAAGCCTGCCGAGAGTTAGGAGGCCCTTTAACAAACGCGGGCCTTGCCGCCGCCGTCCTGGCTGCCCAGAAAGGAGACAAGCGATGCTATAAATGCGGAAAGCTTGGTCACCTTCAACGGCAATGCCATTCCCGAGGACCCGCGGACCGCAGTCCTAAGCAGCCTGGATTATGTCCCATATGCAAAAAGGGAAAACATTGGGCAAATGAGTGCAGATCAGTAAAAGACATACATGGAAAGCCTATCACAGTCAGTCAGTCAAAAAACGGGCAGAGGGGCCCTCGTCCCCAGGGCCCACAAATATATGGGGCAGTGAGACAACCGCAGAACCAATCTCAGGCGAAGGTATCAGGAGAGCAACACCAGGCTCAGCAGGATTGGACCTGCGTGCCGCCGCCCGTGCAGTATTAACACCCACCATGGGGTGTCAGCCTATTCCTTCAGATTTCAAAGGCCCCCTACCAGAGAATACAGTAGGCATAGTTTTGGGCCGGTCCTCTGCCGCCCTTAGGGGCCTCATAGTACATCCAGGAGTTATAGATCAAGACTTTACTGGACAAGTAAAGATTATGTGCTCTTCCCCAAGGGGGATATGTGCCATTGCTCCAGGAGACAGAATAGCTCAACTCCTGGTGCTACCTAGTCTACATTCCCAGTTTCCTAGCCACCCCGTAAATCGAGGAGAGGCGGGATTTGGCTCCACCGGAGGCCTTTGTTCCTTTTTGTCATTACAGTTAGATGATAGGCCAATGATGACTTTAAAACTTGATGGTAAGCCTTTCATAGGATTACTGGACACGGGAGCAGACACCTCCATTGTTTCCAGTAAGTGGTGGCCAAAAGAGTGGCCTCTCAATAGATCTTCCCATTCCCTACAAGGGCTGGGATACGAGGCAACTCCGAGTATCAGTGCTCGACCTCTATCCTGTGAAGACATGGAAGGAAGAAAGGGCATCGTTACCCCTTATGTGTTAGAATTACCAGTTAACCTATGGGGAAGAGATATTTTGAAACAGTTAAACTATAGGTTGACCAATGATTATTCCAGTCAGAGCCAAAAGATGATGAAGGAGATGGGCTGTGTGCCCGGGAAAGGATTAGGAAAATATCTGCAGGGACGAACTAGTCCGGTTACCATGGTACAAAAGAATGATCGAGCCGGATTGGGTTTTTCGTAGGGGCCATTGAGGAGACCATTCCCATACCTTGGAAGAAGGAGGGCCCGGTATGGGTTCCACAATGGCCGCTATCCTCCGAGAAGCTCCTTGCTGCAAAAGCTCTGGTGCAAGAACAGTTGCTTGCCGGACATCTAGAACAGTCCCATTCCCCTTGGAATACCCCAATTTTTGTTATAAAAAAGAAATCAGGCAAATGGAGGCTATTACATGATTTAAGAGCCATAAATCAACAGATGCAAGTCATGGGCTCGATTCAAAGAGGTTTACCATTATTGTCAGCCCTACCCAAGAATTGGCATATTATGATTATAGATATTAAAGATTGTTTTTTCTCCATCCCACTACATGAAAGGGATCGAGAGAGATTTGCTTTTACCTTACCAAGTGTGAATCATGAAGAGCCTGACAGCAGGTTTCAGTGGAGAGTACTCCCCCAGGGGATGGCCAATAGTCCCACTATATGTCAATTATATGTGGCGGCTGCTATTCAGCCTATAAGACAACAGTTTAAAAGATCAGAGTTGTTCATTATATGGACGACATTTTATTGTGTTATTCTGATAAAGAGCTCCTACAAGAGGCATTTTTAGTCCTGTCTAAAACCTTAGAAACCAAGAATTTGTTTATAGCCCCTGAAAAGGTACAAGAGGGAGCCTTAGGTAGTTTTTTAGGTACTATCATAACCCCATTAGTAGTTAAGCCACAAAAATTGACAATTAGGAGAGATGGTTTACAAACATTAAATGATTTTCAAAAATTGTTAGGGGATATAAATTGGGTGCGACCATTTTTAAAGTTGTCCACCTCTGATTTAAAGCCATTATTTGCTATTCTTGAGGGTGAGGCCGCTATTACCTCCCCTCGCACTTTGACTCCCGAGGCAGCTAAAGTATTAGATATGGTAGAGAAGTCTTTGAAGAATGCTATGCTTGTTCGCTTTGATTTAAATGCTCCCTACCAGTTATGTATTATTCCTTCCCCACAACGGCCTACTGCTGTGTTGTGGCAATATGGTCCATTGCTTTGGATACATCCCCACACTTCTCCAGGAAAAGTGTTGAGCCATTACCCTTCTACAGTTGGAGACCTGGCCCTAAGAGGTATCCAACAAGCTATAACTCATTTTGGTGTTCCCCCAGATTCTCTTATTGTTCCATATATAGCACATCAGGTACAAGTGCTGTGTTCTACTATTGATGTTTGGGCCATTTTAAGATGCTCATATTCGGGCACCATTGATAATCATTTTCCAAAACACCCTTTGTTACAATTTGTCTTAAACAATGCTATTATTTTTCCAACCATAACCAAAGTTGAACCCATTGAAAATGCAACAGACGTGTATACCGATGGCTCTAATACTGGAATAGGAAGTTACGTTGTGGAAGGCGAAGTTGTTAAAATTCCTTTTGATTACACCTCTCCCCAATTGGTAGAATGTGCAATGATTGCAGTGGTTTTAAAACGATTTGATCAACCCCTAAATATAATTTCAGATTCCCATTATGTAGTGAAAGCAGTTCAAATATTGGAGACGGTGGGTGTCATTCAGTCTAAAAGTACTGTAGCCCACCTGTTTTCTGAGATTCAACATATCATTAGAGGTAGGATACATCCCTTCTGCATTGTTCATATACGAGCACACTCTCTATTACCTGGACCTATGGCTGCTGCTAATGAGCTAGCAGATAAAGCCACCAGGCAGATCATGCTGAGTCAAGATCCTGTTCAGCTAGCCACACAATTTCACCAGCTGTATCATGTGCCAGCAAACACTCTTAAAATCAAATTAATTTATCTCGTGCTCAAGCTCGAGATATTGTTCTTAAATGCACAGATTGTGCAGATTTTAGACCTTCTGTGTCCTTGGGAGTTAATCCTCGAGGACTTCTACCACTACACATCTGGCAAATGGATGTTACTCATTTTCCATCATTTGGAAAGTTAAAATATGTTCATGTATCGGTAGATACCTGTTCTGGCATTATTCATGCCACGCCTCTCTCAGGAGAAAAGTTGGCCAATGTGATCACCCACTGCCTAGAAGCATGGGCAGCCTGGGGGAAACCCCAACAGTTAAAGACAGATAATGGGCCAGCCTATGCGTCCAAGACTTTTCAACAATTTTGTCTGCGTATGGGTGTGCGCCATATCACTGGACTGCCATATAATCCACAAGCACAAGGCATTGTGGAGCGTGCCAATGGCACCCTCAAAGTGACATTACAAAAACAGAAAGGGGGGATAGGCCCTGGCAAAGGACCTAAGATCTCCACCTCCCTGGCCTTATTTACCTTAAATTTTTTAAATTTGGATTCTGCTGGCAAATCCGCAGCAGACAGACATGCCTCTCCCAGTTCTTTGCGAGAGGAGGTTAGATGGAAAGATGTCATTAATAATACTTGGAAAGGCCCGGATCCCGTTCTTATAAGATCCAGGGGAGCTATTTGTGTTTTCCCGCAGGATCAAGACAATCCGATTTGGGTCCCGGCACGATTGACCCGGCTGGTTAAAACAAGATGGGAAGCCCCCTGAGCCTGATCCTGTGGCTGCTGAGTCTGACGCTGTTATGTGCGACCACACACCCACCACCACAACCGCAGCTGAGATGGGGAATTATGACAACGTTCCCGAGACCTATGCCGATCATGCATAACGCGCAGGTGTTCCCCAGATTCTTCACCACTAATGATACCTTGGGTCTACCATATTTACCTATGAACAAAGACCTAGCCAAAGTTCCTGCCAATGATACTTGGAAGATCAACGGCAGTCTTTGTTTTACTGTCAATATGACCACTGGGAATGGCTGTATTCAGTTGGGGAACTATTCTTATGCACATCTAGAAAAGGAACAGAGAACAGCAAAATACGTGCTTACAGCCTCTTAAAACGGTGGCACCCACCCCCGTTTGTTTATGGCCCCCTTTTGTATGGGTAGTTTGTAATTCTACTGATTGTTTTTATACCTTGTGTTGGAATGCCTCTAGCTTTGAGACTGCCACTGTCGCTCGCATGCCCCGTTTTGTTCCCATTCCTGTGCAGAGTGATAGTTCATTAACCTTGTTTAGACAAAAACGCGATTTTGGTATCACGGCTGCTATCGTGGCCATCATAGCTACCTCTGCAGTTGCTGCCTCCTTGACTGTTTCCTCATTGGCCCTGTCAGGACAAGTGGCCACTGTTAATACCTTAAATAATTTGTCATCTTCCCTTACTCAAGCTATCGATACACAAGCCTCCTTAAATACCCAATTGAAAGGTGGCTTGATGATAGTTAATCAACGCATAGATCTGGTTCAAGAACAGGTAGATATATTGTGGCAATTGGCTCAGTTGGGGTGTGAAATGAAATACTCTGGCTTGTGTGTTACTTCTGTCCAGTATGAGAATTTTACTAAGGCAGCCAACCTCTCTAAGGAACTTTCTCATTTATTACAATATAATTGGTCAACAGAATTCGATGATACCATGAAAAGGTTACGATTGGCTATTATTCAAATTAATTCCACCCGTCTAGATATATCCTTTACCCAAGGATTTTCCACCTGGATAACCTCAGCCTTCTCCTATTTTAAGGAGTGGGTAGGAGTAGGATTATTTGGTATACTATTGGCTGGTGGGCTAGTGCTCTCTCTTTGGATGCTTAGCAAACTGAAAAGACAACAGCGACATGACAAAGTGGTCATCGCGCAGGCATTACTTGCGGTTAGAACAGGGAGCATCCCCCCAAGCTTGGCTTAATATGCTCAGACATTGAGACTCTGCTCTGACCAGACATCTCTGAGGGCTCAGGTTCCCATTGCACCAGAGTGCGGTCGAGCGGATCTGTACATCTCCCAGGGCTCGTGTTCCCATTGCACGGGATTAAGGTGTACAGAGTCTCGCCCACACGATCACTTCGAACGCCGGAAGTTGAGGAAGCTTTTGGCTGATCAGTGACGTAGTGGTGCATCCGTTTGACATTTTTTATAAAGTAAAGGGGGGGATGTCGGGAGCCGCTCCGCCATTAGAAGATGGCGCCGGTTTCCTACTTCCTGGTTCTTCTCGAGAGTTGACGCATGCGCAGTTGTCCACAGAGTGATGCAAGCTGCTTTCGTCTGATTGGTTCTTGCTAAAGCACCAATGGGAGACGTACACGCCTCACCAAACCCTATATAAGTGACGGGCTCTCCGAGCTCGTGGTCCTTCTCCATCTTGGAACAGAGCTGAACAATAAAGAGTGCTGTCGGAAGAATCCTGTGTTGCCGCGTCTGCTTATTCGGCGGAGCTGGGCGCGACAGTTCCTCAACCTAGAACTGACCTTAATACTTGCATGTAATTAAAATGGTATAAAGGAAAAAAAAAAAGAAAAGAAAGAATCAGCTAATTCAAAAGCTGTCCTATAATCTTAGTAATTTAACATACATACATCAAAAACCCCATGTTTCTAAGCCACACACATCTCTAAGGATTTAGAAAATTACCTCCAGAGTCTGTCCTCTGTATTGTGACTAAGTAGTCAGGACAACATCCTAACATGAAGCCTCCTCAGTTGCTGCAACTAAGCAAGAAGATCAAGAGTTCCATGGTGAGCTGCAGGCTCTTAGGTCAGAACCACTTAGAGGACCTCATCCAGTCACAAAATAGGAAATAAAACTTCCTAGTGTCCATAAAAATTGAGGAGAACCAAATACTGTTGAATGTTTTAAACATTCTCTCATATATTACATACCTGCCACAGTTTCCTCTCCCTCCCACTCCTCTCCATTGTAGAACTTTTGTAAGGGACTTTCAGATACTACTAGAATGACAGCGTTTATAGGAACAAAGTGAAATTACAAATATCAAATCCAAGTCTGAGCTTGGTCACTTAAGGCCTGATTCTAAACGTGGGTTTAATATGTAAGTAATATGTAAATAAGTGACTGATGGAATAATGGCTAGTTTTAAAGTATATTAAGCTTCTACGAGGCTTAACATAGTTCCTGGCATGCAGAAATCACTCAACTGATCATTTTATATGATTCATGATATAAGAAGACATTGCTATTCATTAAGCTGCAATCAGAACCAGCAAAATCAGCTGTGGATAATCTCAGGGACATCAAGATATTGCCTCTTATAACACACACATTATGACAGGTCTAAGCCATTTACTAGTCCTTAAAAGATTAAGAATGTGTTGATACTGTTTTACTTCCCACAATAAATTATACTGAAGACTATGATGATAAGAAGAAAATTACTGAGATGGGGGCTATTTCATTTTTCTAAATATCATATATTTTGTGGGATAATAACCATTTGTTATTATTAGAGGCTACTTCAAAATAGACTTTTGAAAAAGAATAAATTGATTGCATAGCAAGAGCAAGTCAATGATCCAGGAGAGCTACTCAAAATACCCATTTGAGCCGGGCGGTGGTGGCGCACGCCTTTAATCCCAGCACTTGGGAGGCAGAGGCAGGCGGATTTCTGAGTTCGAGGCCAGCCTGGTCTACAGAGTGAGTTCCAGGACAGCCCGGGCTACACAGAGAAACGCTTGTCTCGAAAAACCAAAAAAAAAAAAAAAAAAAAAAAAAAACATTTGATGCAAATTCCACCTTCTGATAAGTAATTTTACCCAACTTTTATCTGTCATGAGGTATTAGTTTCTAAGTTCAAAACATTAGTGATAATATATAAAACACATTGTTCAATTGATACTTCCATTTTAAATTAAAATTTTTCAACTTTGTACAGTTTTCATATCTGTAATGAAATATTCTTCCAGAATCGTGAACTTACCAAATACTTGCTAAAAGCAATGGGATGAAATATTTTGATCTTATGAAAACTAGAAATTCAAAAGTATATATCTTTCTCCCTCACTCCAAAAATCCAGAAAACCTCTGTATTAATTAGTCCACACTATTCTCAATAGTTGTTGTATGGGTACATGTTGTATGGGAACTCAGTATACAGCAAATATTCTTTCGGGTCAGAAATATGAATGTAATCAATTTATTCTCTAATAGCTGAAGAAAATACTTGCTTAGGAGCATAGTATAACTTGTTAAAATATCTACACATTGGTAGAAATACAAAGTTAAGTGTTGTAGAGGACAAGAAGGCCTTGTAAACACAGTTAAGCACTGGAGAAGTCAGGAAAATTAAGCACACAGCTTATCTCTTCGGTGGAATGAGGTACTTAGCTCTTTTCCTGGAATGTTGCAGAAAAACATAGTTTACAACCTGGTAATCCTCTGTTACCTGTTGAGCCAGGCCCAGGCCGTATCTTCCAGAATTTACGTTTTACTTACGCCAGACCCTTAAAACCTTGAGCATTACTTCCATGCCATAAAACTCATCCTTGTGAATGATATCATTTGTACAACAGCCTAAGTGAGTTTGATGTTATCTTAGGGACAGGACAACCCTGACATCCAGAGGCATTGTGTTTACTCAGTCGACCTCCTTAGACAGTGAATCTTGGCCATTATCTCAGAGTCAACAGTACCCATTCTTGTGAAAGAACTCAGATGTACTTTGGAAAGAATTTCAATGCAAACATGTTGTTGTGCACTTGGGACTGAGTTAACTGTTTTTTTTAGAAAACCTTTTCCCCTAAAATGTGCTGTGCTTAAATATGGCTAAAGTAAAATGATCTGGGTCAGACTCTAGAAGTCCTGGTTACCAAAATTGGGCTGATCTGAGTTTCATTATTTTTCTCACCCTGATAGTTTTTCCCTGCGTACTATAAAGCCTGCAGAGACACTCTTGCAATGTACAGTGTTTCCATGGTCTTGATATTATAAATAATGCCCCAATAAACATTCTAATGCTAAAATAGAATATCAATAAAATATATGAAACTTTTATTGACAGGGAAAAAGAAAGAAAAAAAGAGTGGACATCTCTGGCTACCAAGTTATCGACAAAAATATCTAGAGAGGCTGTTCACAAATGCTTTCCATGTTTGATCTTTGCAAATTTTATTTGATTCTTAACATTATTCTGTTTATTCTTGAATTTCCATTGGTTCTATTTTGTAATTTCCATATACCCAATAATATTCTCCATTTTTTCTTTTTTTAAAAAAAAATTGAGCATATTATTAACTGTAAATATTTTAAAGACAATATCTGATAATCCCAGCTTCACAATCTGTGCCTCTGTTTCTATTGTTTGTGTCCTTGATTTTAGTCATATGGCCCTACTTCCTGTCATTCCTGATGATTTGGGGAAGAGAGATGCCAAATATTGCATGTAAAAAGCTATAGTGTCTGGATGCTGCTCTCTTCTTCAGAGGAAGAGAAAGCAAAGTTCCTAAACAACAGACAGAGTGGAGGTGGCTCACTACTCCAAGCAGTTGGAAATAGTGTATTGCCAATTTTTTGCTTATTCATGCAACATAGCCCTCCTGGGGTTAACATAAACCTCTTGGGGTAAACAACATAAGTTGTTTACTACAGTCTTGACTATTTGTAGATTCCTGTGTTTCTTCTGCTTTCCTAGGACTCTGATATCACTAAATAGTTTTGTCTTCCTAGCATTTTATAAGCTTTTTGTATCATTGTATCAAACGTTCCCTTGCTTATTTGTTTGTTTTGAGACAGGATCTCATTATGGCATACTGAATGCCTAGAACTCCTAATGTAGACTAGGCTGACTTTGAATCCTGGGGTTAAAAACATGGTCCATCAAGGTACTTTTAGCATAGATTTTTTTTCTTTTCACTCTAAGTAAGCCTGGTTTAAAAGTTAAGTAATGCCTCAAGGGGAAATTTTATGCAGAATTTACACACACGTACACACACACACACACACACACACACACATGAATACATGCAGATACTTTTCGAACTGATTTTCTATATACATCTTGTGTAGTGTGAACATTTAAACAAGCC